>JBBPLL010000043.1:0-20865 GCA_038089755.1 Leccinellum rugosiceps | reverse complement strand
CGAGGAAGAGGAGGAAGAGGAGATGTTGGCTGCGTCGGATCAGCTCGTGAGCGAAGGGTTGGGGGGGTCGGTGCCGTTCGAGTACGTGCACGAGGTATATTGGCCTGTGTTGCTCGCCATGTCGGAGAGTCGGAGGAAGGAGTTGACAAGGGTATGGCGACAGCTTGGCGGGGTGGTGGGCGTCAAGGAGTGGGACGTCAAGGTTGGCGTTCAGGACGGTTTATCCGTACCCGCTGCCGTCAACGGGAATACCCAGGTGTCGATGTAGAGGATGATATAGGTATCACGTCCTTGTACTTGGATAGAGATATGATCGAGTCCAACTAAAGGCAAAAAATATGGAATTGTCATTGCGGTCATCAGTACAGACGAGTAACATTAAACGAATAATCTAGGAGACGGGGATCTGAGCAGCCTTTCGACGAAGAGCCTTATGGAAACAAGAAAGAAACGAAGGAGAGAGATAACATATTTAAGAAAAATCCTATTCACAACCCCCAACCTTTTTTTTTACCTTATCAGGATTCAAAGTTATCCGAAACAGATAGTTCTGGCGTACCACCAAGGCGCTCGCCATGCACACGGAATCGGTATAGACACGTGTATTCCTTCTTTCCCCAATTGTTCTTGATAACGAGCGCGACGACACCGAAATCGACACCGAGATCCTGGATCTCTTGGCGCACGGGGAACGTCTGGATGTTGGATGGCGCATCGATGTCATAAGTAAAGGAAGCCAGTTGGATGTACGGCTGGTTCGCAGGAAGCGTGGGTGGATATACGTCTTCGTCGGGCTCTTCGGGCATCGGGGAACCAGCTTCCTCCGCGATTCTCCTAGATTCTGCAAGCTGGGCAGCTCGCTCGGCTCTAAAGGCACCGACCTTTTCGAGGTTCTCCGTGCCTTCCACGAGTCCCCACACCTCCATGTCCCGGGGGGCGGTCCGCAGGTCAAATGCAACCTCTTTTGCGACGTGGTCGATCGTAATGTCGGTGATGTACGCAGGGAACGAGAGCGCAACGCCGAGCTGACCAAAGTCACCACTCATGGGCCAGCAGAGCCCACTGTGGATGTCTTGGTGCAGCGCTGTGATCGGTGACCGGCCCATCTCACGCCCGTGGCCAGTCATCCAGCCGAGCACCGATCCCCGCAACGTCGTTGGGCGCATCTCGAGGGTATGGGTGGTGAGACTCGGTATAGGACGTGCACCCGCAGAATGCAGAGCAAAGTCGGCACGAGAGACGATATCGCGAGTGGTAGACCGCACGACAGCGGTATCCACGAGTTGGGATATCAACCCGGTCACGTCGGTGCCATCGCTGGACTTGATGACAAGACCTTTTCCAGAGCTAACGGCAGAGGAAAGCTTGGACCACCACACCGGCCCAGAGGGCGTCGAGTCTTTGTTGGTATGCTTTGAAATTTCGAGGGCTTCCTTGACGCCTCCCTCGACGCTTCCCACGCGCTCTTCGAGAGCCTTCAATTTTTTGCGTGCTTCCTCGTCGCTAGTTGGTGGGAGTGGCGACGGTGGCGGCGATGCCTCCCGAGGGGCAGCTTCGATCGCAGCCAGCTGTGCTTGGAGCGCATCGATCTGTCTCTTGACGTCTGAGAGGCCATGCCTTGCGGAGGCTTGGAGGTGGGTCTCTGTCTCTGCGACGCGTTTTGCCTCCTCGCGCACGCGAGCTTCGAGAGCATATACCCTGTTCACGACCTCTCCGTGTGCGCGGGTTTCGAGATCTTGCTGAGTTCGCGCTCGTTGGTGATCGAGCGACAGACCAGAGAATGCGGATTCGATGTTCTGCAGCCTCGCGACAAGTTCATCGAGGTTGGTGATGGGTGTTTCGGGCGCATGGTACGAACTCGGGGAGGAATGATAAGGAAGTAGTTGGACTAACGGATCGTAGAATTGGACGTATGCAAGGTAAACCACCAGCGCCAAGACGGCGAACCGCACAAGGTAGATGAATGATTGAGAATCAAAGGAGTGTAGGAGCGACATTGGCTTGTAAAAGAGAACGTAGACGATCGATCCCAGGATACGCCCAATTATCAAGAAAACGAGTGATACGACGCGTAACGTCCATTCGAGGACGAACAAGAGGAACCTTGTGGTTCTGTTGACCAGGTGTCCGAGGATACTGCCGACGGAGAAACCGACACTGTGGGGATCAGAGGTGGTGGTAATGCCGTCCACGTCGGGAGGTTCATCACTCTCCAGTATGACCTCCAAACTAGATTGCGCGCCAGAAAGACCATCTTCGAGCTCTTGGGGAGATTTGGATGGTGGTGGCACGGAGGATCGTGAGGGGGGTGGGACGGAGGTGCGCAAGATGGACTCGCTGGCTGCGGGCTGGACTTGTACGGAGGACCGCTAGAGAGACGTCAGAGAATGCGTCGTTTTGAAAGCGGGAAAGCTGACCTGTTCGCTGCCAAAGCTGCTCTCTTGGTCGTCCTCTGCATCGTCTGCTTCTGTGTCGCCACCTCTGGAACCTCTTTTCCTCCTTCTGCGCTTATCGTAGCCAGCTACTGGGAGGGACGTCAAGGCGGCGGGACCGAGGTCCTTCTTCTTTACCCTTCGCCTGCGCTTCTTGCCGTCGTCGGGAATCTGGTCGTCCGACTCTTCTAGGTCGGACTTGGAGGGACGGTATGCCTTGTTGTCGACAGACATGCGGTTGCGCCTTTGGTTGGCGGATATCTTGCGGGAAGAGGACTGTTCGTCGTCCTGTGCGCGCTGCCGCTGGAGCTCCTGATAATCACGGTCGAGTTCGTCGTAGTCGAGGCTGGACTCTTTGCCGTTTGTGGTGGCAGCGGATACGTCTGCAGGTTCTGTGGAGCGCTGGCGGAGATAGAAGGAGGTAGCGGTGGTGATGGCACGCTTGGAGGCGTCGAGGACCTGCTCAAAGGGGCTCTTTGCGCGTTCGAAGGACTGGGATTGGAGTTCCTCTGTCTCGGAGTCGGATACGTGGTGTGTGAGAACGGAGTTGTGTTTAGCGAGCGGTTTTCGCTGGGCGAGACGACTGGGAGGAGGGGCGAGGCGACGAGAGGAAGTGGAGTGGGTTTCCTTCTCGTACTCTACGGAGGTGCTGCGAGGCACGTTGAGGGTGGTCTGCGAGCCAGAGGCCCAAGCGCTGTTTGGGTTGTTCATGTCGACGGCCTGGTTGAAGGCGGCGGCGATGTTTACGGAAGTGTCCTTGACAGTCCACTTTTCGGGGTGAAGACTGTTGGATTGGTCGCGCTTGAGACGTGCGTAGCGGACGAGTGCTGTCTCGTCGTGCTGTTGTTGATCCAGCTTCGGTGGTGAGCGGGGAGGTGGAAGGTGCTGGTGTGGTCCCTGCAAGTCTTGGTGTCTGTTGAGAAAAGTTTTGTGATCTAGACGTCTGACTTGACCGAGAGGAGTGCCCGAGAACGACATCAACCAACACGCTGTTGCCTCGACAAGATCATCAAACTCGTGTTGTCTCGTATTTACAACCACTACCGTATCTACCACTCCATTGTCCGATCCAAAGTCACTACACAACAAAAATCTCAGCTCACGTCCACATTCTTCTTGTTCCACACTCACCAAAAAGTAGTCCGGAACCCGCCGCGACACAAGTGGCTCCCCTGCGCGCGGTGCAGGATCAAACTGAAGGCTGTCCATCAAACCATAAGCGTCCCTCTCACAACACGCGACAGAAACGCCACCCACAATGTGTACGACAGTTTTTCATCAATTTCCATGATCGCAGCCTGATTCCCACATCTGTAGCAGTAGTTTGGAGCACTAAAAATCGTCACCACGTTCCGGTCCTGTCCCCAGCTATATCCTGCACGCCATGTCAGCACACAGCCAAACGCGTGTCCGTCCCTACTCACCCTCCATCACCAACTGGTGGGCCCGCGCCACCAGCGTCAACCCATTGTTGTGATTGAACGCCTCCGAAATATCCTGTCCGAAAGTGTACCCCGCCCCGCGGGGTGATATCCCCCAGCCACTTCGATCATCGGGATCCGACCACAGCAGATCACACATTGGTCCTTCGTGTGGCACCTCTTGCACACGGTCAATCGACCGAACATGATCGAGCGTGTCGATCGATGGTGAAAGCCCGCCATGAAGACAAAATATCTGTCACGTATTCAGCGTTGACGGTCATCCTCCGTCCGACACTTACTTGGTTGTCAATCAGTGCCGTCAAGGGCAGGAAATCGAACAAGTCCGTAAAGAATCGCCATACGTTGGCGTTTCCGTATTTTCGCAAGCACTCGTCGTAAAACCCGTACACCTGCGTGATCTGTCTCGACTCGTGATTGCCCCGCAGAATCGTAACGCGGTCTCGATACCGCAGCTTGAGCGCGACTAGCAGCGTCACCGTCTCGACAGAATAGTATCCACGGTCCACGTAGTCGCCCATGAAAAGATAGTTGGTGTCCGGTGAGTTCCCGCCGATCCGAAAGAGCTCTGAGAGATCGTGCTGTGCGGGTCAAAGGGCGACTCGATCAGGAAGAGATCACGCCGAGGAGACTGCACGCACAAACTGGCCGTGGATGTCACCGCAGACGGTGACTGGGCACCTCACTGGCTGCACGTTGGATTCTTCCATCAGGATCTCCCTCGTCTGCCAAGTGGGTCAGCGACGATCATGACGGTGTGGCGAGAATACGTACTTTGTCGCATAATTTCTTTACGTCCACTTCTGCGAGTTGTTTGCATTGGCTGAGCTGTTCGATCCAGCCGTCAATTTCGTGTTCCATCTTCAAGTCGTGTGTTTTGTGTTCAAGTCCAAGGTCGTCTAACCCAAGTCACATAGTCACACTGCCTATCGAGCACAGGTCACAACTTACAATCTGTCACGCTCGCGTTCTTGCCATGGCGCAACCAGAAGCTGTCTATGCAACAGACGAAGTGAGTGGTATCTAAGTTATAAGATAGAAATAAACTGACGACCAGTAGTATGGCAGACCGTTCATCATTCTCAGAGAACAGGGAAAAAAGACTAGAAGTCACGGCATAGAAGCCATCAAGGTTCGTTCAGTTTGTCTCGTTCGAGTGCGCGCACTGACATCATCTTCCAGTCGCACATCCTCGCAGCGAGGACAGTCGCAAACATCGTCCGTACATCCCTCGGACCGCGTGGTACGTCCCTCATCGCGCACGTGATCCGATCTCATCCCTCTCTAGGGCTCGACAAAATCCTCATCTCCCCCGACGGCGACATCACCGTCACGAACGATGGCGCGACCATCCTCGGCCAGATGGAGGTCGAGAATCAAATCGCAAAACTCCTCGTCCAGCTCTCAAAGAGCCAGGACGACGAGATCGGCGATGGCACGACCGGCGTCGTTGGTGCGTACTCTTCTTCCAGCATCTACCCGCGTTCAACCTTCCCTCAAGTGCTCGCCGGCGCACTTCTCGAGCAGAGCGAATCCCTCCTAGACCGGGGCATCCACCCCATCCGCATCGCAGACGGCTTCGACAGGGCCTGCAAAGTGGCCATCGAGCAGCTCGACCGCATCTCAGATCGCGTCGAGTTCTCTTCCCAAAACAAGGAAAATCTCATCAAAACAGCCATGACGAGTCTTGGCAGCAAAATGTAAGTGCTCTCGTCCTTTTCCCGACTAGTCCTGACGTTCCCTCAACAGCGTCTCGAAAGAAATCAAGCAGTTTGCGCAGATCGCCGTGGATGCAGTACTGACGGTTGCGGACATGGAACGTCGCGACGTTCCCTTTGACCTCATCAAAGTGGACGGAAAAGTCGGCGGCTCTCTGGCCGACACCACCCTCATCAAGGGCGTGCTCATCGACAAGGACATGTCACACCCACAGATGCCCTCGTCCGTCAAAGACGCGCGTCTTGCGATCCTCACCTGTCCATTCGAACCCCCGCGCCCAAAGACAAAGCACAAGCTGGACATCACCAGCGTCGAAGAGTTCAAGCGACTCCGAGATTACGAAAAGGAGAAGTTCGAAGACATGATCAGGATGGTGAAAGACACGGGCGCAAACCTGGTCATATGCCAGTGGGGCTTCGATGACGAAGCGAACCATCTGCTCATGCAAAACGAGCTCCCAGCCGTACGGTGGGTCGGCGGACCAGAGATTGAAGTATGTCCCGTTTATGCCCCCAAACCCAACGTCTGAGTTGTAACGCGTCCTCCTAGCTGATCGCTATAGCTACGCATGGCAGGATCGTTCCCAGATTCGAGGAACTCACAGCGGAAAAACTAGGCAAGGCGGGCATCGTACGCGAGGTCACCTTTGGAACAACCCGGGACAAGATGCTTGTCATCGAGGAATGTGCCAACACTCGTGCTGTCACCATCTTTGTCCGCGGATCGAATAAGATGGTAATTGTATCCGTCTCATGCGCTGCACGTCACTCACTGTTTCTTCAGATCGTGGACGAAGCAAAGCGGGCGTTGCATGATGCTATATGCGCTGTCCGGAACCTTGTCGTCGACAATAGAGTTGTTTATGGTGGGGGGGCCACAGATATCAGCTGCTCCATTGCTGTGGCCAAAGCTGCCGACGAGGTACTAAAATGCAACGTTCGGCATGGATTTTTCTAACTGACTCTGATCTAGATCCCCTCAATAGAACAATACGCAATGCGCTCTTTTGCCGCTGCTCTCGATGCCGTACCCCTTGCTCTTGCGGAAAACAGCGGTCTCTCGCCGATCGAAACACTTGCTCACGTCAAAAGCGGGCAGGTGACGGAGAAGAATTCTCGTTTAGGTATCGACTGTGCTGGTCAAAACGAGAACGGTACGGATCAAAGCGACTTTGCTTACACGTCGATGTCTCATTCATTCCCGTAGATATGAAGAAGCAATTCGTGTACGATCCACTGATCTCAAAACGACAGCAGTATTTGCTTGCTACGCAAGTACGTACATCATTCCGCCTCCTTTGCACTTCTCTGACCTCGGAGTTGCAGTTGGTGAGGGCAGTCCTCAAGATCGGTAAGCGATTATGTTTCTCACCTCGAACCGAGATGAATGATACTTCTTTCAGACGACGTTATCATTGCCAGTGAAGCGGACGAATGATTATGGACCCTTGTAGACTTAGCAAACCGTTTTCATGTAATCATGCAATTGAGTCAGGCAGAACCCATGCCATGAGGAGAATGCTCTCATCGATGTGAAAAAGATCCGAACCGACCTTGAAGGGTCCTGCACCTCGTGTGCCCCTGGACGTTCGGACGATACTATAAAACAGGCGAAATGAGGGTCCCTTTTCTTTACACTTTTTTGACATTGACCTTTGCGCCACACGTCTGTCGTCATCAATGGGCGCCCCCGATCCACTTCGCGTCTTGCAAGAGCACCCCTTCAACGCCGAGCCGAAGTCTCTCTCCGAGCTCACTAACTACGACATCACCCCATCGCATTTGGCCTATGCTCGTAATCACTGTACGCCGCACAAACTGCCCTTTGCCCCCCGTTCAGACTTTTTGATTGCCACTAGCTGTCATCGTGGACTTTCGTTCCAATGCCGAGGACCTCATCGTCAGCGTCGACGGCGAGATAGATGGCGTCGAGAAACTCGACCTCACGCTGAACCGAGTGCGAAACGACTTTCCACAAAGACAAGTCGTCGCCGTCCTCGTCGTACGCATTCCCCCACCACCCCTTGTTATCAACCCTGATGCGAACACGAAACACAGTGCGCCGGGAATCGCAGAGCCAAGATGGCCCAAAAGACAGGCAAGGACGTTCGAGGGGTCAAGTGGTCCGAGGGTACGGCCGCCAACGTCCGCTGGACTGGCGCGCCACTGCGAGAAATCCTCCGCACCGCGGGCGTCTCCGCGGACGACAGTGCGTCGTGGAAGGGACTTCACGTGCGCTTTGCCTCGCACGTCGCGCCGTGCGACTCGGCAGAGTGGTATGGCGGCTCGATCACCCTGGAGAAAGCGATGAGCGAGGACGGGGACGTGCTCCTCGCTTACGAGGTATGTGCTCCTTACTTACCACTAGTTCGCCGTTCCCGGTGCGCTGAGTTGACATTGCTTGATGATTAGATGAACGGCGTGCCACTGTCGCCTGGACAGGGCTTCCCCTTGCGTGTCGTCGTTCCCGGGTGCTACGGCATGCGCTGGGTGAAATGGGTGGACCACATCACCGTCTCTCGGTCCGAGTCGCCCAACTTTTTCCAGCAGACCGATTACAGGATATTGCCCGAAGAGGTAGCGTACACTCATACCCAGCACGCGTCGTTGCGATTCTGACGCGCGGCGCTCTCTAGGTAACGAGCATGGAGATGGCGGGTGCGCAAGGCTGGTGGTCCACCATCCCGTCGATGCAGAACCTGGACTGCAACTCGGTCGTGACGAGCGTCGAGCGCGTTCAACATGGTGCAGTCCCGTCGGCGGGCCTGGACGCGCTGACGATCAAGGTGCGCGGGTACGCTTACTCGGATCGGACGGTCAAGTCCGTCGACGTCAGCGTGAACGGTGGGTCCTCGTGGTACCCGTGCGAGATCAAGTGCCAAGACGGGCGATGGAGCTGGGCGATATGGGAGGGTTCGATCGATCTCATGTCGGACGAGGAGAACGTGAACGATATGCTGTTGGCGCAGGACTTGGCTGGCGGGGGAGGAGGAGGAAAGAAGAAGTTGACGGTGGAGGTACTCAGCCGTGCCACAGACTGTGCGGATCGCGTGCAAAAGTTGGTGTGTCCTTGGAATTTGCGTGGCGTTGGGTATAATGGGGCTGGAGAAGCGACGCTGGGCGTATATTTGTAGACTACATGCATACCCTTGGACTGTGTCCCCTTGAGGAAGCACTACTTTGATCATCTAGTATCAGCACCTCCGAAAGACGTCCCCCAGATCCTGGTCAACTTGAAACATCTGCATCAAATTTCAACATCTCCAATGATCGGCAATGAACATTGTCCTGAAGCTTCTATGTACTTGCACGTCTGAAACTTGTGATGAATGACTGAATTACGAGCAGCTCCCATAGACAATCTTCTGCCTTACTGACTCACTGGTATCAACTGCTTGCCTTTTACCTACTACCACCACCTCATAGACATCATGAACGAGACATCTCTTCCTCAAGGATGCCACAGTAGGGGGCCTGCCCAGTTGCGTGAATGCTCGTGATAAACTCACTCTAATGCTTGCTGCGTGAAGGTTGTCGCCTGATTGCACCGGTGGACGTGAATCATCCTGAGCCGCACCCGGCCCACATGCCAGCTGCCTTGGATTGATTCTACGTAGGCGAGTCGCTTTCAGTACGAACATCACATTCCTGGTTGTCGGAACGCATGTATATTGTCACATCGCACCGGATGGACGACGTTTCGACGTTCGACGTTGGCCTGAATTGGCGCGATCCGAGGTTGGCATCGGTATGAAGGGATGCCCCGCAAGTCTGGTCACCGACAAGTCACGGTGCCAGCGCGGGATAGAATACCATGTGTACGGTCATGGAACAACAACTCACGGAGTTACACACCTCGACAACGAAATAATGGAACCAACGGCTTATCAGCAGCTCAGGATCAAAAAACGCATTCGCATTCAAGATCATGTAGTACATGCAGTCAAAGCCATTGCATCACAGAACGGCCATTTTTGATGAGCGTCTAAATCGAGATTTACAAGGCCATGTAGCCGTACGTAGAAGAATTAGGCTGGAAACGAGAAACGGTGTTAGCGATAAGCTTTGGCACGATGTTTGATCTCACCTGAACCATTAAGATGTGATCCTCTCCAATCATGGAAGCCTCCCAGCCTTCATCCGAATGCGCAAGTGTGACATCACAGACACGTCCAGGTAACGTCGTAGTGACTTTTTCGTCGAAGGCGTCACACTGGGAACCAGGTATCGACTCTTTCGCCAGCTTCTTCCACGGTATCAAGGAATCGATTGTCGTTTTGAAGTGCTTCTTCGCGGCATAGGGATTGAAATCGTAAACTCGCGCCATATGCCCATCTCTCCATCGTAGACCTTGGATGTACTTCATGCCATAGGTGTAGCAGACCCATGTTTCTGATGGCTCCCTGCAGATCATGCGTGTTGCACTCGGACCCCAACCGTACCAGGCGAAGCTCCGAGCTGGCAAATCGCGGTAGAACTCGACCGTCGAAAGTAATGTGGACAGGGGCACAAATAAGACGGTATTCTGGCGAGTCTCGGACACGAGGACATGCATAGAGATCGTGAAGATCAGGTGCTTCCGGGAAACATAGAAAGGAACCTCCGAACCGGCGGGTGGCCTCCAAGACGGTGTCGGGTCCGACCGAATCAAGAAGTATTCCACGACTCCGTCAAGTTCGGGATATTGGAATTCACATACATAGGGCAAGTCTCCTACTGAATTGATAGGATTCGTGAATGCTCCTATCCTCAGCACTTGTAAAGTGGGTGACGAGTTTTTTCTCAGGATTGCTGCAAGAATCAAGTCTTCCGTCATGAAGGCAAATGACCGAAAGCACGAAGTATGAATGTACTGCGCGTAGAAAGTATTAGAGGTGAGGCAAGGAAATAGAGCAAATTACTGACGACTTCCTGGTGTCCGGTTTTCCAATTGTAGACAAAGAATGAACTTGGGGATGACACACGAACTTGATCATGATAGAGGACAGCAAAGTAATCACCACAGATCTGTATCAGAAAGGAAAAGTCGGCATTCAGTTCCACTACCTCGTGTGTTATCTGTGCCATAGCGGTGTCTGGATGGGGATCCCCAGAAAGAGTGCGTAGATGAATTTTGCATGGCGTAGTTGGACTAGTTATAGAACTGTCAAGGGGCAGTACGAACGATATTGAATATCATACTCACGCGGTACCAGCTAGTTCGATTAAGACAATGAGATTTTGAGAGGTGTCCATCGTGAAGTCACGGATTCTAAAACCAAAAGGCGCCGTCCATCTTCTTTCTTCAACGCCCTTGAGTTTGCATGGTAGCTGAACAAACGATACTATGCTAGCCGCCTGGCTCGCTTGTGCCAGAACGCCACCGGAGAATTCCCAACACTGGCCATCCGACATGTCGATGGTCCCATGTGAGGACCATTCCATGTCATTCCATGCTTGGTTGTACTTTCGTAAAATGTTCAACCGGGTGGCGGTGTCCATGGATGATTGTTCGTTATCTTCCATGCAGGATGCAAATAGCTCGATCTTGTAGCACAACTGGGTATTTCCTAGGATGATAGACTGGAATAGTTTGCAAACCTAGTTCGGATGGCGGGATGGCAGATTAAAAAAAGCTGAGGTGAGCGATGGCACGACCGGGAGTTGTACTATAAACTTACCTGCCTGCATGTCAGGAGAGATGGAATGTCAAGCTGATTGAAAGTCAACCCGATCAGCTCGTCTGGTAGTGGAAATGTCATGGTTGAACGTTGATTCAAAGGGGTCAAGTGGCGGTGGTCGAAATAAATAATGGGTTTGGCGTGACATGTGACACGTCCCGCGATGATCTCGACCGAGCATCGTGGTTCGACTGTCTGCTCATCAAATAACACTGACCGTCAAAGCGCGAGGGTCATGAAAGGTTGGATGTGGGATGATGCAATAGCTTAGTTGAATCAAACTAGGCTGTGTACAGACATGGATCGGTGTCGTAAGCTTAGCCTAGTAGTATCAGTGCTTTGTGCCATCGCGATGTGAGTCGCTCTCGACGGCCGAGGACGTCCAACGCGTGGTAGAATTACCGAGACCATGACATATATATAGCTGGCCGTTGATCTCGTCCAGACTCGGGATCATTCCGGCGGGTCCCAAGTCGCATTCCGATCTATTTCCCACTGATCGTCCACCAGCCCATCCATCGATATCTCTCCATACGAATTATACTTGGTTTCCAGCAACACAATGTATCCTCCGATCGAACCCTTCGAGAAAGGGAGACTTAACGTGCAGATCAAGCCAACGTTGGCCCATTCGCTCTAGTACGTCTGACGTTGCGTACTATCAACTGCTTAGTACATTCACTCATTGCCTTGAACCTTTTATAGCTATGAAATCAGTGGAAGCAAGACTGGTGCCCCAGGTGTGCTTCATACACAGTGAATCGTAGCGCGTTAAACGTTGATTTCCTCCCTATAGTCGTTTTTCTTCACGGAGGACCTGGTGGTGGAGTAGATCCCAAGGATAGACAGTTTTTCGATCCAGAGAAATACAAGGTCTGTATCTATGCCTCGGTTCCATGTCCTTACCAAGGAATAATTTCTTGCACAGATCGTCTTGTTTGATCAGCGTGGCGCTGGTAAATCACTCCCGTTCGTCATTCACGGACCCGCAAGGCTAGGTCGATGTATTGATCAATAGTGCAGGAATGCTTCTACTGAACACAACACGACTTGGGACCTTGTCGCGGACATTGAGCGTCTCCGCGAGAAGCTGGGGATTGAAAAATGGCATGTGTTCGGCGGTAGCTGGGTAGGTTTTGGTCTTCTCCCATAGTCCCACCAAGCCATCGTGACATCTGTTGGCAGGGTTCGACACTTGCACTAGCATATGCACAGGTGAGCACAGTGGTTCTTTGTCGCACGGATCAACATGAACTTCGAAAACAGACTCATCCGACAAAGGTGAAGAGCCTCGTCTTGCGGTGATTCCTTTCATCATTCTAGTCCCCCCCTTTTTTTGTTCACGATGTGGATATAGTGGCATCTTTACCCTCCAGAAGAGGTTAGCAGATGCATTCCATCCTCTTCCGTTGGTATGTACTGAGGGTTCCCAGCGAGCTTCGTTTCTTTTATCAAGATGGTGCTTCCCACCTCTTCCCAGAGGAATGGTGGGTACTCTCCGGAGCACCACTCCGAATTTGAAAGTCCACTCATTGTTTATTCATTGATTTTGGAATATCAACCTAGGGATCGTTACATTGCACCTGTGGATCCTTCCAAGCGACATGACTTGGTGACAGCGTACAATACACTTCTCAATTCACCAGAAACTGAAACGAGACTACAAGCTGCAAAAGCATGGTCTAGATGGGAGTATGTGATTTATTTGAACCAATGTTGCGACTTCATCACGATTGGCGATCTGCTAATGTACAGGATGGCCACTTCCAAGTTGCATGTCAGTGAAGACATGCTCAAACGGGCAGAGGAAGACACGTTTGCACTGTGTGTTCCTCCATGCGTATCAATCAATAGCTCCTGCTTGACCACGGCATGTATAGTGCCTTTGCACGCATTGAAAACCACTATTTCGTCAACGAAGTCTGTTGGATCTTTGTGTATCAAGAGAAACATTAACTAGTCCAGACAGGGGTTTATGCGAGACGGCCAGCTCTTGGAAGAACAGGGTATCGAAAAGATGCGAGTAGGCTGCCCTTCTCATGTTCACGTTTACTGACACGCGTACGCAGTCGGCACATACCTACGATTGTCGTGCAGGGAAGATATGATGTTGTCTGTCCTGTATGTTCCCTATTACTGTCGCATTACTTGTTCATTTTGTGACCGGCTCCGTCAGGCAACGACAGCCTGGGCGCTCAAGAGGGTTTGGGAAGCGAAGCCTTCGACGTCGTTTAAGTTTAACATCGTTCCTGATGCAGGACACTCGTCGCGTGAGCCGGGAATCGAGAAGCTGCTGGTCGAGGCCGCGGACGAGGTTGTTACAAAGTATTGACTGTTAGCCACTTGGCAATTGTAGCAGTAGGAAATGGAGGTTGTCAGAAGTTGTAGATTTATCCCTCGGCCAGTCGTATCTGCCTGCAACTTCAAGTTTATGCGACAAAAAGACAAACTGGTCAAAGTGGATCAGGATGATCAGTCACCCCTCTGTGTTGCATCTTCTTCCATTAGCAGTGATTATTGGACGCCATTGGATCTTACTACATCAACCGCAGTTGCAGCCGCATCACTCTTAGCATACTGTTCCTTGGCAGCGACGACGAGAGCAGAAGGACCTTCCTCAGAAACCCTCTCGAATGGGACTCATCTATTTAAGCGGACTGTCGTGCTGGTATCCTTTGATGGTTTCAGGTGTGTGCCAAGCCCTCACTCAGTTGGCAACTTTGCTTGATGTCTTGTTCAGATCAGATTACTTACTTAGAGGACTTACGCCCGACCTCACCGACATTAGCAAGCGAGGTATACGTGCTGAATACATGAAACCTATTTTCCCAGTAAGTTGTGATAATACCCCGCGGATCTTATTCTCCGTCAGTCCGATTCGAAATAGCATATGATGGCACGCCATTTCCGCATCGTGCAGCACACTCTCCAACACTGAAACAATCATGTTGAGGTGTCCTTTACCTTTCCCTACACGAATTTATTTGTGGAGAGGATAAGCTCATGGATATTGTATGTGACTGACTGGATCTGTTGCAGACACTTACATTTCCGTGAGTCAACCAATCTCCGACATACTGCTGCCATTCAATTTGAACACGCTCGGTAGTAATCATTGGACGCTCCTGTATGTTTTTCATCCTTCCGTGCCTGTTCGCATGTTGTGATTTATATACTATCTGTCTGATATTCTGCTCTTTCCGCGCTGTTGCCGTTATCGATGCGTGCGACTTGACACATTCTAGGACTGGTTTGTACGCCGAATCACATGGGATTATCGCAGATGTGTGATCGATTATAGTTTGTCACGCTTTCTCCCGAGTCAGAATGGACCCTCGACCATCTCGCCCGGCACATCTGATCAGAACTCGAAGCTGAAAGCCCTTTCCTCAGGATTTCTACGATCCTCAGTATCGGTCTACCTTTGTCAATAACCAACCTGGAGCAGGTGAACCTTATTGGTGGCTTGGTGAGCCCGTAAATCGATCGTTAGTGTTGAGATGAGCAACCTCATATCATTTCATGATATTATCACTCTTTGGTCCTAGATATGGGAAACCGTTGAAAGAGCCGGGCTATATTCCGCGAACATTATGTGGTATCTATCTGCTGTCTTGTTTCACAATACCCTGTGTTTACTCTTGCAACCAATTTCCCTTATCCTATGAGGCCCGGTCCTTCCATGACAAACTCTGGAATCAGACCGAGGTATCAAGTCCCATTCACAGTGGGTGAATTCATTTGGACTTCGTTGTTGTTCTGATATCCCTCCACTTCCTGGCGACGGTATCAGCCCTATTATTCGCCTGCGGAAAAAACTTCTCAAGTGTTGGAATGGATCACTCTACCGTTAGAACGAAGGCCACAGCTGATCACAGGTCGGTGTCGCATCTTCCTCTCATCTCTCTATATGTTTACGTGGACCTTTTCATGAATTAGTATATGAACCCATGCTGGATCAAGCTGGCCATGCAGCTGGTCCTGAGTCTGAACTCGTGAATGTAAGTGCCTTTGAGTCTCTTGTTACCATCGCATTGAGAAATGAGAATGTTTCTAGCAAACCCTCCCAGTGATTTCCAAATTCGCTCACACGCTTGTGCAGAGTCTACACGATGAACGCAACTTATCTCACATCGTGGATATACTTTTTGTAAGCGATCACGGGATGGAAGACACCAGCTCATGGGAGATGGTGTATATGGATGACATTCTGTGCCACAAACAGAATGTAAGGGAACACGAATGGCCAGCATGCGCTGGCGTTCAACATATTGACGGTCAGTCCCACACTTCACGGACAAAGATGTTTAATTATACGAATTGTCTAAGCAGGCTGGCCGTCGATGGGCTTGTGGTTTGAGCCTGGTGTAGATACTGCCGCTGTTTTGTCACAGCTTTTTCTTGCATCCAAGTCGAAGAAATTCGATGTTTATACCACGGATACATACAATCGCGATACCTCGGACTCAACGTCCATGATACCAACGATGCCAGAACGGTATCACTATTCCTCAAGTCAACGCCTGGCTCCTATTTGGGTTGTTCCCAGATTTCCCGTATCTTCCTATCTGACATGACCGCTGCGACAGAACCATGGTTATGGTAATGACGAATATTCTATGCGCGCTATCTTCGTTTCTCAAGGTCCCTTTGCTGCAAGAGTGAAAAAACGATTCCAGGAAGAAATCAATCGAACAGGGGAATACGTGTTTTCGCCGTTTCAAAGCGTCGAGCTTTATAATCTTATTGTGCGGCTGCTCGGCGTAGACAAATGGGCGGTGGAGACGAACGGGACCAATGGGTTCTGGGATCGATGGATGGATTAGATTTTGACATACGTGGCTATTTATTCACCAATGCAGCCGGTCTTTGAAGGCAACACCGATCCGTCCACCCCTTGAACTGCCACTTCAAGTCAGTCAACCGCGCCAAGCTGGGGGGAGGGGGGTTACGAGAATGCTCCACACCAGACTTTCTAACCACATCATGATACCGAATGGAAAGGGTTATTGGTGCGTATCACAGGTATTATAGCCCCATACACGATTAATATTAATCGGAGACGGTGATGTAGCGACCAACACAAACGCTGATGGGCCGTTAGATCAATCAGTCAGACCGTCATTAGTTGGTCATATCAGTGATCAAGTCAACTGATCAGATACACATTGTGACGGATGTCAATGCCGGTGGACGTTTGGATACACCTCCATCACAACTCGTTGATACGTTGCGCGTACTGCGCAACAGATGAGATGAGACGACACTTCGGTTATTATCCTGTCATAGACTCCGAAGCAGGTATAACTTGAACACAGAACGCCAGGAGATCTCTGGGATGTTATAATTCAGAACAAATTGGTTGGTCAAAGTAACGAGCTGAACCTCCATGTCATCCAGGCCGTCTGGGGTTCCATAGGGCGCATGAATATGATGTGCCGGCACAGACCCCCGAGTTCAAAAAGATGACATTTGATCCGAACCCATCACGACACTTGGACGATGGCTTAGTGCTTATCGCGCGCGGTGCAGTGGACATGTCCCGGTTTGGACGTTCACGTTGTTCGTCTCAATCAGGGGACATATGGCTCCGACCCGCCAAGAACTGGATAAAAACCAAAGATAATATGAACCCCCTCCCCCCCTTTTGACCGTTTCCCTTCCTTTGAATCGTGCTCACCCGGTGCTGGCCAGTGAGTCAACTCCGACGCTATGTGTTTCTCACTCATCCACATGCGCCGCTCAGCCCAGTTTTGTTCTTCGTGTCACTCATTTAAACCGGTTATCTTCTTTCTTATCGCAACACTGGTTTGTACGTCCATCATGAAGCCTGGTGCTGTCGCCTTCCTTGTTCTCGTCGCCGCACCTGCGCTCTCCGCACCGAACCCGTTCCGGCTGCCGGTGAGGTTCGATGCCGTGTTGATGCTGTTCGAATGCCCATATGTTTGTCCAACCTAGTCTTTCTTTGGCGGCGGGGGGAATCAAGTGAATCCATTCCACCCATTTCAACCACAACATTATTATCCTCCTCCCCCTCCTCCCCCTCCTCACGCCGGGTCGCGCTCGCCAGGCGAGCCAGCACCCTCTCCAACAGAGCCCGCGACCACCAGCGCGAAGGAGCCATGGATCACGCTGCCCTTCGCACCGGCAATGAATGTGCCTTTCTACGTACCCACACTTTTTTCTCCTCCTAAACCAACAAGTGTACCACCGGTCCCGGGGACAGTGGCGATGCCAGTCAATGCCCCGCCATCAAACATGACAAATGGCACGACATCTTCCTCGTCGTTATATCTGAACCGACGCGGATCAAATCTCGGAGCTGGTAATGTTCCCGGAACACCTTTACCGTATGTGTTTTCCTTTCATCCCATCTTCGGCATCCGACAAATCCCGAGTAGCACTCCCCCTCCTGCCAATCGCCAAGCCTGAACTTGACAAGAGGCCCGCCGTCTATCTCGACATTGCGACGGCTGTCTTTGTCTCCAAGTACTGTAATATCTTTGGACACTGGATGTCTTGGGGAATCGTGTTTTAAAATGGGATTGTAGTGCTTGGTTCGTCCTTCGTCCCTTTGTTTTGAGAAGTACACAATAGATGATGTGTTTTGAGTACCTTGCACTAGGATAAAAATGGAAACATGCCCTGAATCTTTAGTCGTCTCGAGGCACTCGATGCGAATCTGTTGATGTGTATACGCCCGATTCGGCATCATTCATCTGACGAGGGGCACCCAGCCCAGCGTTTGCCGATTAAACGCAACATGCGGCAAACCTCATCTATCGGTTTGCGATTTTTCATGCGAGTAACACTCCAAGTCGGCTTTCGATATATAATATGCCGGGCTAAATTTCAGGACTCTGTCGGTAGGAGACCACGAGACAAGCGGGACAATTCAAGGAATAATAGACTGCGCAATGGGTGGCACACACGTCGACATGGAGCAGGTAGACAAAATGTTCTTCAGCAAGCTAATCGCGGAGCAGAAGGTGAGTCAGGACAACCGCGACTGGTACATCAGGGCGGACACGCCTATGATACCACGCAAATACCAAGCAAGCATCCGAGACGTGACCTACCTAGCGCGCGTGAGCTCCCTCGGAAGCAGAGTCAGTAACACTCGCCGAGCGAGAAGATGGACACGCCAATTGAATGGTTGCGTAGGAGGCCATCAGCAGGCAAGTCCAGCATATTACAACACACGGAACAGCAGTCCTGCAAACTACAAGGCACAATGCTCAAATGTGGATGTTGTCGATTGAAAATTGACCGGGCCTAGTCAGTAGCTGGGCCATGCAGCTTTTCGTATCAGATCACCCGAGCACGCACGACATCAACCCAACTCGGAGTCGTTGCCAATTCACGGACATCTGGGATAGGGCGAAGGCAAGATCGTCATCGGCGTGCCAAAAGTGGTAGGATAAAACAAAGACTCACATACTAGGACTGGCAGGAAAGGTGAAAATGACTCAACTTTATCCCAAGCAATCCTGATTACTGAATTAAGCCTGGAGTTTATTACTTCCAAGATTTAGCTGCCAAGTCCTGTTGATCTCCACATGCTGCGGTCATCAATCGGATATTGCTGATATCAAAATCTGATATCCCATCTACCAGCAGATGTCATGTGAAGACCTTAGCGTGGTAACGAGTTTATTGTGGGTTATTATTCCATCTTGGATTGGGTTATGGCATTTATTCAACCTGTTTATGAAGTTCAACACTGACTTGTTAGTTTTGTTTTTACACAGGAAACTGACTACAATCCTGTACTATTTTATTACACACAAACGCAATGTAGGTGCCTTTGGGTAACAGTCATCGTCTCCAGATCGATACCATTTCAAGGTCGGCTGATGTGACATACTGATATTGGGGAAGGATCATCTCCGCTCAGATTCCTTGGCGGGAAATTGTCCGGAACCAATCATGAGAGGTGAATGGTTACGGCGTATCGCTGCCGATTTGTCTACTCTACGCCGATCAGAATCCGTCAAGATCCACAGGATGCCTGCAGGGCAGATGATCAAGCTGAAGTGCCGCGCAGGAATTGAAACGCACCGTGTTTCGAGGGATACGGCCATGATAAATAGATAGAAGCTACGCGCGCTGTGAGTCCTGACATCAACCATTTATCACACCTGTATATCTGTGCTCACCCAGGTGCTGGCCAGTGAGTCGACTCCGGCACACGCCTCACATGCGTTTGTCCGCAACTAACCAGATACGCCTAGCCTACCTTGCTCTTCGTGTCATTCGTTTGGACCAGTTATCGGCTTTCTATCGCAACGTTCATTAGTACATTTAACATGAAGTTTGCCGCCATGATCTTTCTTGTCCTCGTCGCCGCATCTGTGCTTTCTGCACTGAATCCGTTCCATTTTCCGGTGAGGTTCGATGCCCTGCTGATGCTGAGCGGATTCCGACGTTTCTGTCCAATCTAGTTCTTAGGCGGCGGCAACAATCAACATGGCACACCGTCACAATGGTTTAACTTGAAAAAACCACCAAGCAACGCAGGCAGCACAGGCAACACAGGCAACGCAAACCCATCTGCAACCGACAACCGGCCGTGGGTTACGATGCCATTCGCGCCGGCTTTGAACGTGCCGTTCTACGTACCTACTATCTTTCAACCAAAGTCCACAACCCCAATCATCATCGGCACGACGCCGGCGGGCGCAGGCCCAAGCGCTCCGGTTCCCGCCCCTCCCATCTACAGTACCATCCCTGTGGCCGCCGCAATCCCGAACACCATACCGTCCGTTCCAGAGCGACGTCTCGCACCTGACAGTGTTCCAGTGGCGACACCCTTGCCCTACGTGCTTTCCGAATCCTTTCTTTCCGTCAATTTATATTCCACCTACCCCATTTGCTCCTGGGTAGCACCGTCTTTGCGCGCGGTCGTCCCGCGGTTCCATTGGAGGTGGAGCCTGTCATCAAGGCAAAGGAACCGATCCGTCCGGCCTAAAATAACATTACGATCGTCAATTGTACTCTAACATCTTGGAACACTACACGTGTTCGGAACATAGGTATCGGAGAATCAGTTGTCTGGTTCGAAAGCGGATAGTGGGTGATACGTTTCAAGTACCATAGACTAGGATGAGAATGGATACACGCATGGTGTATGTACGATTATGTCTGTAGAGTAAACTTGTTGTAAACCGGAGGAGTTTCAATCAGCTGTACACCTGCAATCCGTTGGGATATAAGCAACAAAAGGTGTCATGATGGTGCCTCTGCAGCTCATGATGCTCGTAGTCCATAAATCATCAGAACTTGCGAGAACGGGCAAGCACTAGGTTCGGCGTTACCGATCAGAGAATTTATCTGATGCTTCAAGTTCAAGACCAAGATCAGAGGGGACATCTACGACGAGCTAGGCCATTAAGGCAGCGTCTCATCAACAAGAATTGAAACATAGTGTTTCAGGAGACATGGCTCTCCGCACCGACCCGACTTCAGCGCTCACTGGCAGACCCCTGGCCATCAGGAAATTGGTGAAGTGATGATATGTCTAGATATTGATGATATACCTAGATATACCCTTGAAATTTTTAACTGAGCAAATCTTCAACTATCTGGCTGTTATCTACATGTAAAATATATC
>JBBPLL010000042.1:21779-99618 GCA_038089755.1 Leccinellum rugosiceps | reverse complement strand
CTGACCTCGCGTTCCTCCTGAAGGTACTACTGGGTGAGCGGGTGGAGCCGCAAGGAGGAAAGAGATTGACTCGCGATGCGATTGAGAGATACGATATTTGGGTGTTCTTCACGGCAGGACGTGCATACGACCTGTATGATTAAAAGATGGATCGTTCAGCTCCGAGTCGAGACCCGAGAGGGGGCAAGTATGACCTTGAAGAAGTACTCAAAATCATCAGTGGTAGGTTTCAAATCAGTGACACCGTCCAGTTCTGCTTTTATCTCAAGATTCAACCGCTAGTGGCAGATGTTCGATCATACAGAACAATTCGATCGTCTCTTTGGAACGTACCACCATGACGATTAGATGAGAAACGAGTTTGTATTTGTTTGGCAAACATCTTTGAAGTTGACCGTTTATGGAAATTGGCTTTGTCCGTTAAATACCGTCCGATGCGGTTTCTATCGCCATGTCTGCGGCCTACCTTTTCCTCGTTGCAGCTATCCAGGCAATTTCATAGCACGCCCCGCGTCTTTGCACGGCGAGAGGTAGCAAAAAAGATGCCACTAGCACGCGACTTGGTAGAGTTCGATATCGAGCAAGACTTTCCAGAATTTTCTGGCGACGACATACCGTCCGGCGCTCACATCGCCTTGCACCAGCAACGGCAGCTCGCGTACTACATGCGCCTCATCGAGAACGAAATGCCCAGGTTTGTCGGTACGCCGCACGGGTTCCCGAGTCTCAGAGAACATACGTTGAACGCTTTTTCAGCCTTCCGTAAACCGTTCGTACCGCCAAACGTGGAAACGCCCCTCGTCGTTCGGTCTGTTGACTACGCCGGGGAAGAGCACCCGCTCACTGCGAAACGAACTGTCGTCGTCCCGATGAGCCGGTTGCCCCTGCGGGACAACCTGGCTATACACAAGATCAAACTGCTTGCCGGTCCGCGGTGGACGCCCGACCTCCCAAAGAACGCGGGCCTTTCAGCAGACGGAGAGCAAGAAAAGCATGGGTATATCAAGATCGCGTGTGAGGACTTCCCTCAGCCAGCGATGAACTTGAAGTGGATCAGTGACACCATCGATGACCTTATTTCCGTGGCGAACGTGCGTCTTTTGATTCTTTGCATCGTTCGAGACATACCGACATGTTATTGGCAGGACGAAAAGTCGACTCGTTACCAAGACCTTCCGTTGGACACGAGGCATATCGAAGCCAAGGTGAAAAAAGCCAAAAAGGGGGATCACGCTCGGGGTCGGACGACTCGACCTAGTCTGAAGGATTTCCCAAAGGAATGGCTTCCAGAGCCTACATTGATGCCATCGACCAATGTCATGTCTTCTACTCATCAATAGACAGAAAGTTTAAATTTATCTCGAATATTTTTAATCAGCTTATCGCGTAATGCGGCACTTGAGTTGTGTGAGCCATCCCACTCGAACAACCACCAAATGCCGAACACGATACGTGCGTCCGTCGTGCAGACTTGCACTGCTTCGTTCAATCTATCAGACACCCTTCAAAAGTTTGAGAATCTCACCAAGCTCGCAAAGCAACGAGATAACACCCAGCTGGTAGTCTTTCCCGAGGCGTTGTGAGTCGCTCTCGAACGTACCAGCTATGGATTGTGATTGATCGATCGATCGCAGCATTGGAGGGTATCCCAAAATGTCCACGTTTGGCTGCGTTGTGGGGGAACGAAGCGCTGAAGGCCGCGATGAGTTTCTGCGATATTACAAGTCGGCGATCGAAATACCGTCGTGCGCCGTCTCGCAGATTGAAGCGGTCAGTGAGGAGACTGGGGTTTTCGTCGTGATGGGTGTCATCGAGCGCGAGGGAGGTACGCTGTACTGCACGGTGATCTTTGTCGACCCAGTGGAGGGACTGGTTGGAAAGCATCGAAAGCTGATGCCGACGGGCACGGAGCGGTTGATATGGGGGTTAGGGGACGGGACGACGTTGCCCGTACTGGAGAGGACGTTCTCGTCCTCTGAGAACGAGGCAGTCAAGGCGAAGATCTCGGCGGCCATCTGCTGGTGAGTTCAACCGGCATCGCGTTCCGACGTGGATTACTTAGATTTTGCAGGGAAAATTATATGCCACTGTGTGAGTGATCGCCACCAGGCAATGGAGGATGTCTGACTGAGGTGGGGATGAGTGAGGACACACTATTATTCGCTTGGGACGCAGATTTATTGTGCGCCTACCGTGGATCACCGACAGGTTTGGAACAACACAATGATCCACATTGCTGTGGAAGGGCGGTGCTTTGTCCTGTCAGCGTGTCAGTTTGCGACGGTGAAGGACTACCCCGAAGACCACGCGGTTGGGGACGCCAACGATCGCGCTCCAGACAAGATCATGATCAATGGGGGAAGTATGATCGTCAGTCCACTTGGGACGGTGCTGGCGGGACCGTCGAGGAAGGCGGAGGACATCCTGACTGCCGAGCTCGATCTGGACGACGTGATCCGGGGCAAGTTTGATCTGGACTCGGTGGGACACTATGCGCGGACGGACAGTACGTGGTCGATTTGTGACTCGACTGAAATGCACTGACCGGACCAGTTTTCAAGCTGACGGCCAACGTTTCCTGAGGGCTGTGTGGACCATTGTGCACGGCGGTGCCTGAGTGGCACGTTTAGAGAACAAGACGCTTTATTCCACATGTAGATGATATATATAAAGTGCAGGCAAACGGGGAGAACGACAACGACACTTTCTACTCTACCGTGGCTGGCCACTCCATAATGACTGTTCACCACTCTGCTGATGCCCGGACTGCACTCCTAGCGACCTATATCGCTCGTCACGCCAATCCGCAGGCGGGTATGCGAATTACGTCACGTGGGTCATACTCGCTCAAATCGAAGGGAGACAAGGGGAGAGGAGCGCTGGCATATCAGAACGCCGGGTGCTTTGGGGCGCGAGGGAGGACGATATACAACGCGGACAGGTATCGGATCGAGGAGAGGTGCGCTGTGCTGAGAGAGCTTGCACGGATCGACGCAGAAGAGGCGACACGAAAGAGAGAAGATTGGGATGAGGAGGAGGAGGAGGATAGGATGTCGACGGGGACGGGGAGCGAGACTGGCCTCGCGTCGGAGGAGGAAATGTTCGCGTTGTATACCCATATTTATTAGCGCCACATCTGGCAAATAAAGGGCAACATCACGCGAAGGGTCCATTCGCTGGTTCGTTTCGCCGCCCAAAAAAAAAGAGAGACAAAGACTGTCACGTCGTCGATTCCTTGTACTCAGATGACTTCCTCGTACTCTCGCGCTGCCTCTTTCTCTCCTTCACCGGATCCTTATCCAAATGGTTCCAGTCCAGCTCTCCAGCAGAACACCCCCGGCATCTCCCCAGTCATCCGCAAGAAGCTCATGGGCTACGTCGGTTTCGCAAACCTGCCCAACCAGGTCCACAGGAAGAGCGTGCGCAAGGGCTTCCAGTTTACAGCCATGGTCGTCGGTCCGTCTTTGCACCCGTTCGCATTGCTTGTTGCTCACCCTCCCTCCAGGTGAATCTGGTCTCGGCAAGTCCACACTCATTAACACGCTCTTCAATACCCCTCTCTATCCCCCCAAACAACCCCCTCCTCCCGCCTCCGAGCGTCCAAAGACCGTCGCTATCGAGAGCATTGGGGCAGGTGCGTCTCCGTCCTCGTCGTAAACTCGCGCGCACTCACTCCGCCTTCCACCAGATATTGAAGAGAACGGTGTCCGTCTGCACTTGACCGTCGTCGATACCCCTGGTTTTGGCGACTTTGTCAACAACGACGACAGGTGCAAAAATTTTCTCTCCAAAATGCGCTTTTTTAACACGTAATTCTAGCTGGAGGCCCATCTTGGATAACATCGAGTCGCGTTTTGATTCCTACCTGGAGCAGGAGAACCGCGTGAATCGCCTCAAGATCGTCGACAACCGTGTCCACGCCTGCCTTTACTTCATCCAACCCACCGGTCACTCGTACGTGTTTCCTCGCGTGTCTTTTCTGCCCCTCACCCTCTTGCAGCCTCAAGCAGATCGACGTCGAGTTCATGCGTCGTCTACATACCCGTGTCAACCTCATCCCCGTCATCGCCAAGGCTGACACGTTGACCGACGAGGAGATTGTCAACTTCAAGGCCAGAGTACGACAAACTCATCCGTTCTTACCGCCTCATCCTCTCATCCACTTTTCTAGATTCTTGCCGACATTGCTCACCACAAGATTCAGATCTTCCAGGCACCCACTTACGAGAACGAAGATGAGGAAACACTCGCCGAGGCAGAGGAAATTGCCAGCAAAATTCCTTTTGCTATTGTTGGCTCGGATCACGTCGTGCAGACTCCCGACAACCGTGAAGTCCGTGGTCGTGCCTACCCATGGGGCGTCATAGAAGTGGACAACGAAGACCATTGCGACTTTGTCAAGCTCCGCCAGATGCTCGTCCGCACATACATGGAGGAACTGAGGGAGTACACGAACGACGTTCTGTACGAAAACTGGAGAACTGAGAAGCTATTGAGCATGGGCGTCGCCCAAGACTCGAGTGTATTCCGGGAAGTCAAGTGAGTATCGCGTCGCAACCGGGGCATCACCCCTGACCTCTTTGCAGCCCCTCGGCCAAGATGCAGGAGGAGCGCATCCTACACGAGGCCAAGCTCTCGAAGATGGAAGCCGAGATGAAGATGGTCTTCCAACAAAAGGTTCAAGAAAAGGAGTCAAAGCTCAAGCAATCCGAGGAGGAGCTTTACGCCCGGCACAAGGAGATGAAAGACGCTCTCGACAAGCAGCGTGCCGACTTGGAAGACAAGAAGCGGAGGATCGAGAGCGGCCGGCCACTGACGCCGGAGAAGAACGCAGTGAGTACATACAACTTCCCTTTACATCAGTGGTTGACTGTTTGTGCACAGACCAAGAACCGTCGCTTCCTCCGGTAAAAGAAGGTGATCGCGTGTTTGGGTGGTCTGGGGGTCGCCTTGTTACAGTAGGTTGGTGGTCGTGTGCTTCTCTATCTTCATCTCGGCCCGCGCCTCTTCTAGTTTACCCGTTTAGTTCTCTTGCTAGCATACATCGTCATCTTTGCTTCCCGCTCGTTATTGCCCTCTGGAACATTTTTCCACACTCGTTTGAACTGACATTCGGGCTTGGCTACTGTCTCTCCCTTTTAGTATGATACTCTCGCTGTCCTTGATGGTGCTAGGACATCTTGAGGACGATTGGTGTTTTTTTTTTCCTCCTTGTTTCTATTTCGATACGCTACTATGGTTTTTGAATTCTGCAGACGACAAGCGAATATACCCTGTGTCGTGTTGCCACTACGTCAACAGCGATAAACACTGATAAGGTCGCGCTAATTCGCGAGTTCGAGCACGACGACGACGACGACGACAAGATGGCCAACGTTCAGCAGTTATTGTCCGCGCTGGACGTCTTTGCGCGCGCACCAGACAAGCTCGCCCTCGAGACCGCAAATTCGTGGCTGCAGGAATTCCAGCATTCTGTAAATGCACTCTCCACCCTCCGGACCTGCCCATCTGACCCCGACCCCCGTCTCAGCGCGATGCCTGGGCAACTTGCAACCTCCTCCTCCTCTCCCCTGATGCGCCCCCCGCTGCAAAGCTCTTCGCAGCCCAGACATTCAGAACAAAGGCATGTGCCACTCCTGCCATCCGCCACTCTTATCTCACTCCTTCGTCCCAGGTCACTTATGATCTTCATCAAGTTGATGCAGCGAACCTCCTTCCGCTGCGAGACACTTTGATCACTGCCCTCGAGCGATATCACGCCGGACCCCGCACCGTGATCACCCAGCTTTGCCTGGCCATATCGGGCCTCGCCCTCCAGCTCCCCGAGTGGAACAATGCGATCCAGACTATGATCGAGTCATTTGGCACTAATCCTGCCACAGTCCCCGTCCTTCTGCAGTTCTTGACTGTCCTTCCCGAAGAATTGGCCTCCAACATGAGAATCCCGATCACGGTGGGTCCGCCATCGAGACATGAAAGTCTCAGGCTGACTCGGGAATTCAAGGATGAGGAGTATCGAGACAGGTCTGCCAAACTTCTCACTGCCAATGCCAACCAGGTATTGGATCTTCTCTCGATGTACATACAGGCATCAGGTACACTATCCTTTGTTTGTCATACTCTCGTTCCCTTGACGGCAGCTTCCATCAGGCGTCACGACCGCCGTACAAAGCCAGATTTTCGGGTGTCTCCGAACCTGGCTCATCGCCGGCGAGGTCAACACGTTAATTTTTGCCAAGACCCCTCTCTTTGGCTTTGTTTTTGAAGCTCTGGCCTCGGATGAGTTGTTTGAGCCTGCCGTGGATGTTCTTTGTGAATTAATCCACGAAACACAAGAAATCGACGATAACATGCCGATCATAGAGCTCATTGTACCGCGCGTCATCGGTTTGAAGGCTCAGCTCGAAGAAAAGCGGGAAGATCCTGACAGGATCAGGGGCTTGGCAAAGATCTTTGCCGAAGCAGGGGAGACCTACCGTCTTCTCATCCTTCGTCATACAGAGACGTTCTTTCCAATCGTCGATGCCATTGGTCTTTGCTCTGCGTATCCAGATCTCGACATCGTCCCGATCACTTTTCCCTTTTGGATGCGCCTTGCTCAGACGATCGGAAAAAAGCCGTCGGTGGAGCCCTTGTTCATCGAAGCCTACAAGGTGCTTATGGGAGTCATCATCAGACACTTGCATTTCCCTCCCGATACTACCAGCCTAGCTTCTCAAGAGGCTGATAATTTCCGCTCGTTCAGACATGTCATGGGGGACACTCTAAAGGACTGTTGTCTCGTTCTGGGTGCTGATACATGTCTGCTGTCGGCATACAGCCTCATCACCCTGGCACTCTCTCACGGTCCTCAGTCGATCTCGTGGCAGGATATCGAGGCCCCATTATTTGCTATGCGCTCCATGGGTGCTGAAGTCGACGCTGCTGACGATGGCGCGGTTCCGAAGATCATGGATCTCATTCCATCTCTTCCAAGTCACCCTAGGATTCGCTACGCCGCGCTACTCATTATCTCACGCTACACGGAATGGATCAATAGTCATCCAGACTATATATCTTTCCAGCTTCAGTACATCTCAGCAGGATTTGAAGACCCTGACAACGAAGTGAACGCTGCAGCTGGTCAGGCACTCAAATACCTCTGCCAAGATTGCAAACAGGTACCGTCTCTCAACGTTCATTCTATGCAACCTATCAACTTCAGCGCAGCATCTCATAGATTTCCTTCCTACCCTTCACACCTTTCTCAAAACAACCGGACCCAAATTGGTCCAGGACGACAGACGGCAAGTCTACGAAGCTATCGCGTTCGTCATCTCTGCGATGCCGATGGAGAAGGCAGCAGAATCTCTTCGGTCTTTCTCGTTTGATATCCTGTCCCAAATCCATTCCATCACAGCAAAGACCACACCGGTCACGAAACAAGAATTGAAGGAGATAGGCTGTAAGGCAGCAAGATGTTACCCGGGTTTATTATCACTTACAAGTTTGTATAGGCGGTCTGGAAAATCTGGAAGCGATGTTGCATGTGATTGGTCCATTCGGTGACCGGTTGCCAGCAGCTTGTCAGAACACCTGCCAGGAAGTTTGGACCATCTTTGAAAGGTTCATCTCAAAATATGCTTTTGACTACGACACGGCCGAGCGAACCACACGGGTTCTCCGACACGGTCTGACTCTGTTTGGCCAATCGACTCTACAGGTTGCACCCGCAGTCTTGAATTGCATGGTCACGTCATTCGAAACTACCGGTTTCTCAGCTTTCCTGTGGATTGCAGGCAAGTTCATAGGGAGGTTCGGTCGGGAAACAGATCCAGCCCTGCGAGCTACCTTTCTGGCGTTATATGAGCGGTCAACCAACAAAATCGTCAGTCTCTTGCAATCCAACGCTCCGAGAGACATTCCAGATGGTAAGAGCAGCCAGCCCATCCGCACGTTTGAGCAGATCTGACGCTGCGGGACAGTTTTGGAAGACTATGTCCAACTGCTTCTGCAGCTGCTGGACATGGCCCCAGATGTGCTTTTCCAATCGAATGCATTCCCGTTGGCATTCCGAGCATCAATGGCAGCCCTTACACTCATCCATTCGGACCTCGTTTTTGCTGCGTTGGATTTGTTCCGGAACATCTTGACACACGATAGTCTCATTCCGTCATCTACCCACCCGGTGAAATTTACCGTGTATGCAACCGCCATCAAGGCGGTCGTGGAGAAGGAAGGATTTGAATTTGTCGGCTATCTACTCAGTGGTCTCGTCGGAGACTTTCCTGAAGATTCTACGTCCACGGTCGTCTCCATCTTCCGCGCGATTGCTGTTCTCTTCTCTTCGCAGTTGTTGACGTGGTTACCGCCAGTGTTGCAACAACTCCCCACGCTCTCCGCGCCAAATGAGGCAAAGGAGCAGTTCATGATTGACGTGACCAAGTGAGTCCCGGCTTTTTGGACTGCTTTCAGGATCTAATTGAAGTGCCACACAGTGCTGTCAATACCGGATTGTATGACAAGGTGAAGTACAGTATCCTGAGTCTCCACCGAACTTCCCGAAAGGCCCGGGACCGTCGGCGGGTTGGCCCACTAGAGCAGTGATGCTACCATTGGCTGTTGTATTAGGATGTAGTCTAGCTCGAAATGATTATACTTTTTTTCCCCGTGTCCATGCGGGTGGGCGCATACACGCAAACACGCCCAAACTAGCACCGGCGGGCGGGCTGCTCACACAAACCCGGTGCTACAAAAAAAGACTTGTGTCCCTCCCTCCCTTCCTTGCCTTGTCATCATGTTTCGTCGTGCTGGTCAGTCGCTTGCGAGTGGTAGGTGCACCACTGCGTCGACCTTCGTCTTTCCTTACCCCGTCCCTTGTACAGCTGGTTGCCGGTCCTTTTCCAGCACAACAGCTCGAAAAAGTTACGGCGACACAATACAGAACTTGCTCATCCACAAGGACACCAAAGTCCTCTGCCAGGGTTTCACCGGAAAGACGGTGAGAACGGTCCACTCTGCGCGAGTAGAGTTGTTTCTCATTGTCCGCAGGGCACTTTCCATGTGAGAGAGGCATTAGCGTATGGCACCAAAATGGTCGGCGGCGTGTCGCCCAAGAAAGCAGGCCAGACGCATCTCGGCCTGCCAGTATTTGGCTCAGTTCGCGATGTACGACGCTCTCCTATGCATTCCGACCTTTTCTTCTCATCCTGTCTAGGCTGTCAGGGAGACACAACCGGACGCCACCGTCCTCTACGTCCCACCACCCACCGCCGCCGACGCCATTATCGAGGCTATCGAGAACGAGATTGGCCTGATCGTTTGCATCACTGAGGGCATACCCCAGCAAGACGAGATCAAGGTATGCCGCCCGTCCTGCCGGATCGCGTCGCAGTTCTGACCACGTGCCGTGCCGGTCTGCCTAGGTCATGAACGCGCTCAAGAGCCAGTCCAAGTCGCGTCTGGTCGGCCCCAACTGCCCCGGGATCATCAACCCGCTCGGGTGCAAGATGGGCATTCAACCCGGACACATCCACAAGCCGGGGAAAATCGGTATGTCTTTTTTTTCTGTTTTCGGGTCCTTGCGTCGAACGGGCGGCAACTCTTTTGTCGCAGGAATCGTGTCTCGGTCTGGTACACTGACGTACGAGGCTGTCGCTCAGACGACGGGCGTGGGTCTCGGGCAGTCGCTGTGCGTTGGAATTGGTGGTGATCCATTCCCGGGGACGCAGCACGTCGACGTCATCAAGGTCTTCCTCGAGGACGACGCGACGGAAGGTATGTGTTCCTCTGTCTCTCGCTCACTAGGGGCCAGCACTCATTGTGAGTCAGGCATCGTCATCATCGGAGAGATTGGGGGGTCGATGGAAGAGGAAGCCGCGGAGTACCTGGAAAAGTACAACAAGACGCGGAAGAACCCCAAGCCTGTCGTGGGCTTCATCGCTGGTCGTACTGCACCACCAGGGCGCCGCATGGGCCATGCAGGTGCTATCATCTCTGGTGGCAAAGGTGAGCTATCAGCATAGTCTACCGGCCTGGCGAGTTGTCAGCTGAATGTGCTGGAACAAGGTGCTGCATCGGACAAGGTTGCCGCGCTGGAAAGGGCTGGCGTGATCGTCACGAACAGTCCTGCGGCGATTGGCGTATCCATGCTCGAGGTCAGTCGAGTGTTGGTTGCCCCTTGTTGATTCGCTGATACGCTGCACAGGCCATGAAAGCTGCTGGGCTCGCTTAGATACCATTTTATTTTATGTCAGACACTGTTGATTGCTTAAGTAATTAGATAGAGTGTATCCTCCACGTCGACCATGGAATATGCGCCATCGCCAGCTCTCCAAGAAGCGGCGACGTACTTGTCCATCGCCCCGTTCCTGTCCAGGATATCGACTGTGATGAAGCTTGAGGTCCAGCTTGTTCGTTATTTGACAAGCTTCCTGACCTGACCGCCGCCCGGGTGTTGGCACGTTGACAGCTATACGGCTTGTACAAGCATCTCACCGTCGCGTTGGTGCCCTCAGACCCGCGCCCATCGCTTTTCGACTTGACAGGCCGCGCGAAATGGGACGCATGGAATAACGTTGCAAAAACGTACGCCGGCCGTGGAGCGGACGCCGAGAAAAGGTACCTCGAGATTGCTCGGGATCTCGGGTGGATCCCAGGCCACGGAATAGCAGTGAAGGAAGAAGGGGAAGTATGGGACGACGATCTGGGCGTGAGCGTATCGCGCTCGGCGCCCGCGCAAAGTAAAACCGGGATGGGCGGATCTGTCAGCGCGATGCCCGTTGCCGCCTTGGGCGAAGACTTGTTGGGAGGGCCGCCGTCGCTGCACACCTTTGCCATCCAAGGAGACGCGGACAAGATCGCTCGGGCCCTCATCGACGATCCCTTTGTGGACCTCAACAAACGCGACAAATACGTACGGTCGACCTCTTCTTCTCTTCCCAACCGAGATGACGCTCCTTTTCAGGGCTATACACCGCTACATCTAGCATGCGACAGAGGTAAGCTGGCAGCGGTCAAAGTACTAATCAAGCACGGTGCGAGCGCGTCGATCAAGGTATGTGTCGATACGAAAAGTGGAGCTGCCTTTTAACTTGCTTTCTTTTCCTCAGGATCCCGACGACCTGACGGGAATGGAACTGGCACGAATCGCTGGGCATGATGAGATCTGTACCTTTCTACAGGCGGAGTCTAAGCTACGTTACTAGTGCATACCAGGTTTGTATGTGGTGGTCGGGTGATACGTACAGTGCATGGAACTCGTAGCGTACCAAGTTTACAATGGATGGACGGGTAATAAAAACGCCCATAAAGCTCGCGATGAACCAATCGGCTGGGTGTAAGTACTGGGGTCACGACGTGGTCGACGGCGGTGGGACAGAGGGAGAAGAATCCGGGGAAGTAGTAGTAGCATCAGACGTCCGTGGTCCGAGCGCTTTAGGATGGTATTTCGAATCGGGGGGTATGATCCTTCCCTGCCACACAGAGACTCTCAGCCAGGACGCACACACATTCCGAGAAACACAATGCTCACCCATTCCAACAGTCGCACTGCAGACTTGCTGGGCACAGCGCCGACCCCTAGCCAGTACTTTATCCTGTCTACGCTCCACTGGCACGTCTTGTGCGTCTCGCCTGGTTTGAGAGCGGGGTTGTATATACCCAGGAGCTCTGCCGGCTTGGCATCGCGACGTTTGCGCTGGTCGATGGCGACGAGGTGGAATATCTTGTTGTGCCTGCGGCCATGCATGGCCATCCGAATGCGAACGGGCATCTCAAAGGAAAAGTCGAACGGAATGGGGGAAACAAAAATTCGAGTCCAAAATGCCGAGGACATGTGTATCACTATTTGGTCAACAAAGTTTTGGTAGTAGTAGGACTACGTCACGAATCCGTCGGACCAGCACTTCCCGGTATCAACTGTGCGCGTTTGGTCGACGTCCGATACAAGTGGATGGAAGGACCTACCATGCAGATGTTGTTGCCGTTGAGCAGCGTCTGGGCAAGGTTCGTCGTCTTCCGGCCTTGTGGCGTGTTCTCGCTGGAAAAGCAATCAAAATTGAGGTCTGCTACGTCCGGATAGTAGTCGTTGCACACGCACTATTCCGTCACGTCTTCCAGGACCATGTCTAGCAGTCAAACCGGAACGTTTGTGTTTAATGACAAGATCGTAAAAACCGACTCACTGACGAAATCGTCGAAGCCCAGGAGCCTCCCAGTGAACTCGCGGTCACTTTTCATGATCACCCAGATCCGTGATCCAATACATCTGTCGATGAGCTCTGTGAAAAGCATCCATCATTTACGCACGATGCCCGATCTCAACGAGCGGACTTGCCTAGAGGGAGGATTTGAGAAGCCATCTGAATCAGTCAAGCAGCGAGTCGTAGTACAGGCCGAAATCAATTGGTCTCAGAATGCAGCGATTTTGTACAATTCTATTTACCCCTCTACACCGCTACAGACAATTACTTCGATAACATTCCTGGACCATAAATCCACCTACTCCTGTGGGTTACCTGGCGTCCGTTAGACGCATGCTGATACACATATCAAGCGGCCTGCCTACGATGTTCAACATGAAGCAAAATGGAAAAAGAAAGCTTTGGTCGTATCGTGCAAAAAAGAAAGAACTAGCTCGATCTGGATAGCCTCAATGAGGGCGCTACATGTTCATGAAATGATGGATGGGTAAAGAAAGAACAGCGACTACACGTTTGCCTTCGTCGCCACAAATCCAAAGGGATGCGGTCACTGTTGTGCAAAGCTGAAGCCTCCTTGCGGTGCACTGATATCTTGGAACTAGACGGATGGTCAGTGAGCTGAGTGGATCACAGACGACAGGAAGCACACATACCGTATAAGCACCGGAGGCGTCGATGGCCGGCGCGCTGATAGCGGCATCTACCTCTTCCTCATCAGGGAAATACTTGTCCATAATATTGAACGCCTTCTTGTAGATCTCCAAGTTGTCATGTGATTGAAGGTTGTGGATGGTGACCATGCCACCCGCTTCCTCCACATATAGAGCATATTGATTCACAGCTCCTGGGCCGGCTTGCTGCTTATCCGCCTCACCAACCTTGAGAATGTTGTCGAGACCGTCGAGAGCAACTTGGATGATCTTGTTATCCATCATCGTAAGGAGGTCGCAGAGAGGCTTGATGCAGCCTTGAGAGACGAGATAACGTATCTGGGAAGGCTCGTGCAGACCTCCAGAGGTCGCATTGGAAATCGCCCAGCAAGCCTCCTTGCGAGTTTTGAAATCGGCATTCTGAAGGATGTTGATGAGGGGAGGGATGATATTGGCGTCGACGACGGCCTGGATTTGAGGAGGTGATCCGGCAGTGATGTTTGAGATAGTCCAACAAGCTTCCTTCCTGATTCCCTCCTTTGGCGATGACAGAAGCGAGAGAAGGGCAGGGAGGGCACCGGAAGCGATCACCACTTGCGTCTGAAGATCGTCTCCAGTGACGATGTTTCCGATAGAGCGGAGAGCGGGGGTCTGGACTGCAGTGGAACTGTGCATGAGCAAGTCCACCAATCTCCTACAGACTGCAGACTCAATCACAGCTTGAATCTTGTCATTGGAACCATCGGAGAGATAAGAAATGGCCCAGCAGGCATCGATCAAGATTTCATCGTCCATCGAGTAGATCAACTTGGTTAGGACTGTCAGCGCAGGTGAGATCTATTCTAGATGTCAGAAAGGAACGAACAACAGAGAACAGAGCCTTTACCAGTTCCCATTCTGGTTGAGGGTTCTTTCCTCGGCAGAAATTGCTTAACGTCCAGGTAGCGTTTCTAAGCATGCTCAACTTGTGATTTTCGCTTAAGAGGGTCAACAAGGGCCGCAACGCGCCCTGTTGCAAAACATAGTCTCTACACTGTGGGCTGTCGCCAGCGATGTTCCCGAGGGCCCAGACGGCTTGCTCGCGAACATCGAGTACGGGAGATGATAAAAGGTTGATGAATTCTGGAACGGCGCCGGCGTTTATGACAACTTGGGTGTGCTCTGCGGTTCCGGATGCGATGTTGGTAAGGGCCCAGGCTGCTTCGAACTGCAACGAGGCTCAGCGAACTGCGCGGAGGCGAAAGAGGGATTCGTTACCTGGAGCATGGACTGGCCGGTACGAAGGAACTCGACAAAACGAGGAACGACGCCACACTCGATGACTTTTTCGATGGGTGGATTTTTCTCCTTTGAAAGCAACTTGCGGAACTTTGTGGTCGCGTCGAGCTGACGATCACCATCGTCCGAGAAGACACCCGAGATCATCTCCTCTGCGAGCTAAGAATGTGTCAGCGCAAGACGCCACTCGCAGGGCAGGCATCTCATACTGGTGGCTCCCAGTCTCTGCCTGTGGCCTCTTCATCAGAATCGGCGGTGGAGGTGGGGAGGAAGTTTCTCCTCTTTGCGATGTTCTCCTCGCGTTTCTGCCGTCTGATCTCGACCTGCTGTTCTTCGCGACGGCGCCGGAGGTCGTCCTGCTTGAGGCCACCCTTGTTTTTATATGCTGTGTGGGGAGACGCGCGTCGACTGAGTGAGATGGAGTGAGGAGAGAAGAGATACGTACTGGCCCTGCGATGTTCCATTGTGCGAGACTCCATTTGTGATGACGAGGAGGAGAAGAGGACCAAAGCCGCGTTCTTTGCCTCGAACAAGGTTTGGTTTCTATTCCATCGCTGCCCCATCGCCTTATCACCCACAGCCCGTCACAATCCGTGACGTCACGAAATGTCACACTAGCGCTAATAAATGTTCCTTATACACTACTACATAAGTACTGTATATACATTGTTACTTACTCCTCGTCCTCGAAATCGTACTGTTCGTGCTCCGGTCAGTCCCTGTCTGCCCTCCATCAGTCAGGCTCACTCACCTCGAACGACGCGGGTGGCTCAGCATCACCCGTACTCTCGCCCACCGCAATGTGCAAGTTCCGTTCGGTCGGCCCTTGGCCATCGGGCACCGCACTTCCGTTTGCCGTTACAACGACAGGCGGAGAAAGGTCAATCAGTTCGGCCTCCTCATCCGGCCGTTCATCATCCAGTATCAAAATCCCTCCACCGCCCGCATATCGTTCTGCCGTCAGGCCAGAAAGCCCATTCCCTTTTTTGCCCGCCCCGCCAAACGTTGCCTTGGCTCTCGCGGCCGCCGTATAAAGTGACACAGGTCGGACAGGTTGATACCGTCCGTCTGAAGGGAAGCTGATGTAGTTCAGCTGCGCCGGCGTCACGCGCGACAAGTTTTCAACCCTTTCGAAGGTGGGCTCCGCCTTTCGTTTCGTCGAAACCGCTTTGGATTCGTCCGATCCACTGGCAACCGCCTCCTCCGTCTTCATCTCGATGTCTCCGTCTTTCTTTGAGTCCACCTTCTCGTCCTGTGAAAACAGTCAAGAATACTGAATCACCAACTGATCACCTGCCTCACCGTCTCCATTGCGTCCGAATCGGCAGCCGCTTTTCTCTTTTCTCTCGCCTTCACCTTGGCTGTCGTTGACAACACTGCAGTGGCCATCTTCGCCACCGTCTCCCTCTTCGGAGGTGTTGCAGGCACTGGATAGGCAAATAGACTTGGCCGGGCGTTCGAGACGAATTCGAATTTGGGCACCTGCAAGCGGGGGGTTGACATCCGCAGCTGTCATAAATAATGAACTAACCTTCAAGTCTTCGTTTACCCCAATGATTGCCGTAGGCTCAAACGCAAGGCAGCCGCAATGTGCGAGAGGGTACCAATACCAGAACTGACAGAACAGCGCCATGCCGACGATGGCATTCGTATTCCGACTGCCCGCTCGGCTTTGCAGACTAATGGTCACGTTGCGACCCCCTGCATCGATAAACCCCTGGCCAAGGACGGCACCAAAGCGTGCCATCGGATCCTCGTGTTTGTCCGAAATAACCTTGGTATAGAGTGCACGCGTTGATGACATGGATGGTGACGATGCTTCGGATTGTTGCACGAGGATCATGCCAAGAGCAATAAATGCCCCTTGGCGGACAAAGTCCACTCCGTCCTTGGTCATTGGTTCCAGAATCTCGACGGCATCCTACGCGGTGCTCAGCCTTGAGATTTCAAAGCATCTAATACCAACTCACCTGCATACCAGTGCCTGCACACGCGATACCCAGCGCGAGAGTAGCCCCGCATCGGACATGAGGATTGTAGCTCTCGCTAAGAAGCTGAACTATCCGGGGGACTTGTCCAGGGTTCTTGAACAGTAGGAACGCGAGTGACGTGACAGCAGCTCTCCGTACATCATCTGATGTGTCCGAAACAGCGATGTGCAGCAATTGACGAACGGCGTCATTGTTTGACGTTCCGGCGTACGCGAGGGCGAGTGTGTACACACCGCCGTAACGCAAGATGGGATCCTGCTCAGATTATGTTGGGAAGAGGTAACCAGCAGAGAGAGATCATTTACCTTTTCTGTAAGCAACGACCGAACGGTCTCATCAGCCTCCTCTTGTCGACCATAGAATACAAAGGCAAGGGCCATGGCCAAGCCACGAATGATTTTCTCGTGCTGAGTCTCCCGGGCATAAGTAATCATCTCTTCGGCGCAAGTTTGATTGGCAGAACCCAACATCACTAAGCCCATTGCATATCCGGCGGCCTCGCCGGCAACAGCAGAGTCCGAGAAAAGCGTCTCCTTCAGATCGTCGTATGCGCTGGAGCTGCGTCCTCCCATTCCGGCAATCCCAAGTCCCAAAGCAGCGCCATGTTGTACAACTTCACCCTGTGCGTTCTTCAGAGTTTCCCGAAGATAATTTTCGACGGTCTGCTCGTTACCACACCCGGCGTTGATCAGACCTAATGCGTAGAGAGCTCCACCCTCTGAATAGGCAGCCCCCTGGATCTGACTCTCAGCGCCATTCTGGGGGAGGTAAGGGCCAAGAATATTCATGCCTTCCTGGAAGTACCCTTTATGGATAACTCCGAGAGCAGCAGTGGCCGAGAATTTTGCCCAGTTTGTAGCCATTCCTAGCCACTCGAGGTTTTCCCGGAGGAATGCATCCGATGTTGTTCCGGCATGCATAAACGCGTTCAGTAGCGTGAGAGCGGTATGGTATATTGATGACCGGGGCTCGAGTGATTCCTAGATAAAATAAGCTACCAGACGGGACCCGTTGGTTGGATAGTCACCTTGGTGTGCTTCAAGATAAACATGTCCACTTTGTTACTGCGTTTGAGGAACTCGAGATAAAGTTTTACGGACTCCTGCCCGCCGAGTATGTTACGGAGCTTGTCAAATATGCTCTTTGTTTCCTGCTTACCACGAAATGGTCACGAAAAAGTCAGAATTGTATGTGCAAAGGAAACCGACCTCGGTTCCCTCCGGCAAATGCTTCCGGACACCTTCCAAAAAGTCTCTCGTGCCACCTTCGGCCAAATCAAACGCAAACTGATACGCCAACAGTCTCTCTTTGGGAATTAGTGACGTCAGCAAGGGTACGGTGAGGGAAGGATTGTTGAGTGTAACAAGGAGGCGGGCGAGTGAGTGGATATGCGAAGATTTTGTCTTAGAAGACGGAATAGGGAAGAGTGGTAGCAGAAAGTTGAGGATCTGATCGCGGTACACGAGGGGGAAACCGGTATCAAGGACGGCCTCCATAGCATAGCATAGGAGCGACACGTCGCGGGTGATGTCGTAAATTCGAGAAATTATGTCGAGGCGGCGAGACTCGAGGGCTATGCCGATCGCCTGGAAATAGGGTAGTGAAGGGGTAAGGGTTCGGGGTAAGAGGGTAACGCACCTGTCTGTATTCCCCCTCGTCTATGCAGCGCTGGAATATGGATTCTATGATTAGTTGCAACCGAGTATCGATCTTAGTTCCCGATAGAGCCTCCTCTGAGCGCTGGACGATGTATCTGTCTATAGCCTTCGCTGGGAGGCAAGGAAACATCAGCTTGCATAAACGTTAGCAGCCCTGGCGACGTACAGATGACGGTTTCTACGTATTCGCCCGAATTATGGTCACGAGCTGCCGCCTCGAACGCGCTGCCTGCGCCAAGTGCAAAGGAGAGTGCCTCGTCATATTCGCCGAGGTAGTAGTAGACCTTGCTGGCGAGCAAAGCGGCGAGATCACGGGCAGGCTTCGGAAGCTGGTCCGAGTCGTACAAGCTTTCGCTGTAAAGAAGAAAGCTATGAGAAGGTGAAGGAGGAAGAAATGATGAGACGTGCATGGGTGCTATGTGTTCTGATATTTCTGGCCAGAACTGAGGTACGAGGGGGTGGAGGGCGAGCAGGGCGTGCTGCTTGAATGCGGGATCTGGTTCTGAGAGAAGAGCGAGTACGCCGGCAGCGGAGGATTGGGCGAGGACGACCATGACGAAGCTTATATGCGACGCGTCACCGATATTGAATTCGCGAGATATCTCTACCAAGTCTTTCAAGCGGAGAACATCGGAGTCTTAACCTTCCCATCCGAGCTCGGCCTTGTTTCCGCATTCACTCACCATCGACATGTCCTTCCGCGCCGTATCCCGCCTCGCCCGCCCGTTTTCGACGAACGCGTCCCCGGGCTCAAACTACTTTGTGCAGCTCAACGCTCTTCGCGAGCACGCCCAGCGTACGTACTCTTACTCCTTACGATTCTACACACTCAACCTTGCCCAGACACTTCTGAACTCTGGCGGAAAATCAGGTATGTGTAATCGAGCCCTAACGACTTTTGTCGGACTCATCTCCTCCCCAGCCTCTACGTCGCGTTCCCTGCCAGTACGTCGTCGTGTTACTTCCCATTTTTCCGTTCTACACTCCCTCCCAGCCTTCGTCACACTTGCATGGGTGTACAACGTTGAGTCAGAACATGCCGCCCATGAGCAACACTCGATAGATGAAAACAACGGCACTCTTCCTCAGCCCCCACCTTATTCATACCTGAACCGCAGGGTCAAGCCTTTTCCGTGGGGCAACAACTCCTTGTTTTACAATGCTACAGTAAGCTTTCCGTGCTCTCACATGTAGTGATATTCTTCAACGTCCACAGTACAACAAGGACATGAACGAGGAGGAGTAGATTCGGCTGGGATATTTGTTCCGGTTGTGCACGTTTTAACCTTGGTGTTGCAAACATTTTCTTTTCGTGTAGAAGCAACTGCACTAATGGAAGGTCGACACTCGCCGTCGCTCACTGCTGGTCCCGATTTGAATTCAGATCAAGTTGATGAGCATCAGGTAATAGCTAGCGCTCTCGGGGTCATATGCACATTCGCAGCATGATCACGGTTGTTGCTTAGTCGCAATCAGTGTATTATGAACCGACAGATGACGTAGCAACACGCGAATGGTAGTCGTCAACGGTCGTTACGGTGTCTCCACTTCCGATGTGACTACAGAAGAGACGGACTTAACTCGGGAATAGCTGTGAGTATGCATATGTCACAATCGCGAATACCGTCATGCGTGGGGGAGCTAGCAGCGAGAGTCCGACCTTGATAGATGGCCGTGCCACTGGGGTTAAGTGAATGGTGTATCGATGAGCAGCGACATCCGAGACCACTTTTAATCGTGACGAACGTACTGGATCCAGTGGGAGTGCTGTCCGAAATAGGCAACTATCGTAGATCCCAACTTCTCATGCCAGCTCAAGTTGTAATGTGAGCCGCCGCCGAATCTCTTCTTTGTCCCACTCGCAAACCATGCCTCGTCCCATCATCTCTCCCTCCGTACTCGCCTCTGATTTTGGTCAGCTCACCGCAGAATGCAAGAGAATGATCAAGGGTGGCGCAGAATGGCTTCACATGGGTATATCACGTTCTAAGCGATCACCGATGGCCGTGTGTTTGATTATGACGGTTCCTCCTACTCCCAACAGATGTCATGGACGGGTACGCAATCCTGTATCCCGCGACTTCTCATCCGCTGATCCATCTGCAGCCACTTTGTGCCTAACATCACCATGGGTTAGCCGCCCCGCCACATAGTCCCCCTCCGCCCTGACCCGCACCCGCAGGCGCACCCGTACTCTCGTGCGTATCCAAGGGCGTCCCCGGAATATTCATGGACTGCCACATGATGGTCGCACAGCCCGAATTGGTAATTTTACACACCGGATGCAATGCATCCTAATCTTCCTTATCATAACCACAGTGGGTCGACGACATCGCCAACGCAGGCGGCTCATTGTATTGTTTCCACATCGAAGCAACCTGTGAGGCCCACACCTTGCTCGCTCCACCACGCACGTTTCTGACTTGAATCCGCCACCAAAGCCGATGCCCTGTCGCTCATCCGTGCTATTCACGATCGCAAGATGAAGGCAGGCGTCGCCATTTCACCGGACACGCCCTCCACTGCCATCACGGATGAAATCGGCACCGAGGCCGACATGCTGTTGGTCATGACAGTATATCCTGGTACGTCTGACCGACTCGGGTCGCCTGCGGGCGGATGATGAATCCTACGCGTGATAGGTCGCGGCGGGCAAAAGTTTATCGACCGCTGTGTTCCAAAGGTCGCTGAGCTACGTGCTCGATTCCCCGAAAAAGACATCGAAGTGGATGGCGGCGTTGGCCCCAAAACGATCGACGTCTGCGCCGAGGCTGGTGCGTCCAAGGTTTACCCACTCAACGGGAGCTAATATTGCGAACCACAGGGAGCAACGTCATTGTAGCTGGAACTGCTATCTTCGGTGCCCCCCGCCCCGAGGAGGTCATCACACAGTTGAAAGAGTGTGTCGCCATCGCCCAGAAGAAAAGGGCTCAGGCTCCGTGATCCTGCATGCATGTTTCTTCGCTACGAATTATTAGAGTTCGATTATGTTATCGTCCCTATGCAAGTCCAACAGTTAGATCGCTGCTGCGACCTCTTGATGAGTCCATAAACTAGCTAGCATGGTCCGCAACGAACCGAAGACTATGGAAGGCGTGGACAAGGAAAGGACCGTCATCAGAAAGGTGGTATATGATATCACAGTTTGCACTGGAAAGTCGTCAGAGATCTTCTAATCCAACAATAGTGGGGAATGCAAATTGTATGCTTGTACGATATGCGTCATCGTGAAAAATGTGGAGGCGAATATCATTAAGTAGATTGTCGAATAGGTAGAAAGATCGCATTGAGAAGGCTCGGCCTCACTCATCACCATTGAAGCCACTCCCCATACATATTAGGTCGTTCGCCACGAACGTATGCTTCAAAGGTACGTTTGAGGACAGTCGCCCAGTCAAGATCCCGTTTATCGTCAACGACTCTGTCCACCCATTCTTCGGGCTCAACATCTGGGATGGCAGCAGCACGTGCAGCTCTCTCGCCAGCTGCAAACGTTGGTCCTAGGTCAGGCCAATTACGGGATGGGTCAAATGGCTTCCACCTAGCCGAACATGAGTCAACCGACGCAAGCCTCATTCAACCCACCAGAAACGCTCACCAGAAATTATGGAAATGATATGAGTAAGCACCACGGAAGAAGCCATCAAATCCCAAAGCTTGCGGTGCCGCACTGTTTTGTACAGGTGTATTAAAGAAGTCGCCAAACCTTTTACAAGTCGATCAGAAACCTCAACTTCACGTATACACTGATACTCACTCTGTAAAGTATGGCTGAGGAGGCCGCTCACGCTGAAAAGCTTCAGTATTGAGCCACGCCGAGTCGAAAAGGGCGTCCGGAAGGCGTAACAGGAGACCTTCTACGTGTGCATCCTTGGTGTATCTCGAAACTGTCATTGGGTGGAAGTCGAGACCATTTTTGAGGGCTGTGCGGAACAGAAACGATCCCAGAGCAGAATTTTTGTTCATGCGCAGCACCGCAGTGTTGTACTTCTCCAGACGTGACCACCGATATGCAAATGCACCCTTCCAACCCCAGAGTTCTTCCCAGTCCCGCAGGAAGATGGTATCCGCATCGAGGTAAATTCCACCGAACCTATGGCAGAGGACGAACCGAGCCATGTCAGACAAGATGACGGAGAGACGGTCATATGATGACGAAGACTTGGAACCTGTGCGATTGAGCATGTCATCTTCGTCAGAGCCAGCGGAAGACGGCTTTGGCGCTGTGGTGGTGTCCGTACTGTTGTCCGACTCAACCGTCGTAGAAGGCTCGGTAGATTTGGATTTTTCAGCGGGAACGTTGATAATATGACCTCCAGAGTTGAATAGAGTTTCCTTGAGCTCTCGCCATTCGTCTTTAAGCTCAGGTATACCATCAAGTTGATCAGTGGTGTTCCAGAGCTTGAACTTGATAACGTCTTTGAATCTAGGGTGCAAGAACGGAGCCGCCCAAGGGTTCGTCTTGAGTTGTTCAAACATGTCAGTGAGGGCCGAAGGATTGGGTATGGAGGCTGCAGGGCCAGGGTTAATCCATAGCCAAAACTCTGGGCGACAAACATTTGGCTCCGAGTCCTCTTTGAGATGAAGACCAAGGTTTTGTGTGAACAGGAAAGACAACAGGGCGAGATACGGCTTGTCGGTGAAAGGACCTGTCCAGAACATATGGAAGAGGCGAGAATTCTCGGGGTCGCACGGGGTCTGGAGACTGGAATAGGGGATGTGCTGCAATGTTGGACGGAGGCTCAGAGGAAGCTCCCATTCCACTCCACGCTTTTTCGTCAGCCCAGCGTTAGGATCCTGAATGCCAGCAGATTCCAGAGGACGCGGCGCAATAACATTCGGAAACGATATTTGTGCCGGCTCGGTAAAATTTTCGCGGTCTTGCTCCATGTAAATGTATTTCCACTCGTCCATCTTACCCCTCCTCAGGTGATTGCCATTGTCTAGACCACCTCCGAGACGGAGGACTTCAAGACAGTCACGAACATACTACACATACTAGATGAGTAAGATATAGACAAATAATGGAAATTGCTTGCCTTTCCCTGAGAAAAATCGCAGTGCTCCATGATGGTATCTAGGTCAGCGACAGAACCAGGAACGGGACGCGGAGGGTAGGCAACGTTTGGCGGCTGACTCTGGACATCAAGGTAAACGCGGCGTGGACCATCCCCTCTTGTCGTCGTAGCTACTGGCCCGGGGGGCGGCCTGAATCGAGAAGGAATGGTGGGGGCTTTTCGTGGAGGGAGAGCAGGATTCAGGGGCGGTGCTGTCAGACCAACCTGTTCGGGAACTGATGACGCGCGTTAAAAAGACATAGTAGTGCTTGCGGGGTCAACCGAGGACTTACTCTCTCTCTTGCTAGGATAGTGGCCACTAGCAATCTCCCACTCCCAAACTCGTCGGAGGTCCTCTCTACCAAAAATAAGGGTGGATGACTCTCCGAAAGGGGGGGTCCACTGCTTTTCTTCGGGCCCGAACTTGCGGGCAAAGGAGAAGAATACACAGAGAGAAGCGACCAGGAGGAGGCAGACGACGAGCGGCCCTCGTCGCCTACCAAAGCGCGAAAGGCCGAGTGGTTGCATGCGAGTTGGGTTTGGGACGAAAAGGCGCAGCCTGCGAGTTCGCACGCCAGGGATTGGCACAGAGACCGGAACCGTCCAGGACATGGAACGGGTATGTCTATGCATCTTCTCCTGGACAGCGGAGGAGTACTTTGGTAGGCCGTTCGTCAAGCGTGCCTTGTCTTGCCCGTAGCCATTTCCACGCTGCGGAGTGGAAAAGTAGTTGAGAGAAGTCGCCATGGAGGGTCCAGAGGGCGGCGACGACGAGGACGAGGGCTCGTGAGTGCGCCGGGTTCTGAAGAAGACGAATTTCAGGTTATGAACGCGAACGAGGTGAAAATTCAAATATTCACGGCTCGGCTGCGCGCGAAAACATTGCCTCTCTTGTACATTCCGCAGCACTAACGCTAACAACTCGACATCCATACAAAAATTATTAGTTAGCTACCAACGTAACCATTCCCCGTACATGTTCGGGCGTTCGCCGCGGATGTACGACTCAAACGTCCGCTTCAATACCGTAGCCCAGTCTAGATCGACCTTGTCATCCTCCATCTCGTCCATCCAGAAGTCCGGATCGGCATCAGGCTTAGCAGCTGCCCGGGCAGCGCGTTCACCCTCCCGAAAACGTGGCCCGAGATCGGGCCAGTGTCGAGCGGGATCAAACGGCCGCCACCTGGTGCCAAACAAGTGAGCGGGGTAACACCACTGAGGCGGATGTACGTACCATGAGTTATGAAAATGATACGAAAACGCACCCTTGAAAAAACCATCAAAACCGGTCGCAAGAGGGGCAGCACCTTTGTCAACGGGAGTTCGGAAAAAGTCGGAAAAACTAGACTGGGATCAGCCACGGGTTATTTTCGGTAGGGAGACAACAAAGAACTCACGAAGTAAAGAAAGGATGAGGTGGCCGTTCGTGTTGTAACCCCTCTGTATTCAGCCAAGCAGGATCAAAGAGGGCGTCAGGGAGCTGAGTCAAGAGCGGTGACAGATATGCATCCTTTAGGTAACGAGTGATCGAGCTGGGGTGGAAATCAAAACCGTTCTTCAAGGCAGTTCGAAACAAAAACGACCCAAGTGCAGAATCCTTTTTGAGATGAAGCACCGCAGTGTTGTAATAATCGTGGTAAGACCAGCGATAGGCAAATGCCCCCTTCCACCCCCACATCTCTTCCCAGTCACGGAGAAAGAGAGTGTCTGCGTCAATGTAGATGCCACCAAAGCGATGGGTGACGATGAATCGAGCAACGTCTGACAGGATCACCGAAAGTCTGTCGTACGACGCTTCCGATTTCGAGCCCAGGCGGTCGATCATGGCATTACGAGATGCCAGTCTCGATGAGTTAGCACCCGTAACGCTAACAGACACGCCCCCAGAATTGAAGAGCGTTTCCATCGAACGCCATCCATCTCGTAGTTCCGGAATACTGTCAAGTTGTTCAGTGGTGTTCCAAAGCTTGAATCTAATTATCTCCTTGAAACGCGGATGTAAAAAGGGGGCTGCCCAGGGATTAGTTTTCAGTGACTGATACATGTCCTCTAGCGCTGAAGTAGCCGGAGTAGCAGCCGCCGGGTAGGGATTGAGCCAGACCCAAACCTGAGGGCGACATGCCAAATCAGAACTGTTCTCGAGTTGAAGCCCAAGGTTTTGAGTGAACAGGAACGAAAGAATGGACGTATATGGCTTGTCGTCGAATGGACCAGCCCAATACATGTGGAAAACACGTGGACTTTGGGATTTGCAAGGTATCGCGAGGCCAGGGTTCAACGTAAGCTTCTGCGACGGCGGGAGGCTTAAAGGAGGCTCCCAAGGTGATCCTCTTTTCTTCTGTAAACCTGTGTTAGGGCCATACCGTCCATTTGGGTGTGCGGCGGGGACCATAGGAATATTAGTAGGTCGACGTAGATCTTCTACACTAGATCCTTCCTCCGTGTATATATATTTGAGTTTGTCAAGATTTCCTCGTCGTACTCGGCGACCGTTGTCCAGGCCGGCACCTGTTCGTAGAAATTCGAGGCAGTCGCGTACAAACTGATTACTTTTAGATGAGATATTTATTCCCAGGCAGAAATGAAAACATGGCTCACAATTCCATTAACAAAATTACAACGATCTCGTATTATATCCAAGTCTGCGACACTGCCTGGGATCGGCCTAGGTGGGTATGCAACGGTGTCAAGATCTTGAGAGAGAGACTGTACGATGTGATATGTCCTTTGGGGACCGACACCGCGGGATGTGGTGATAACAGGATCATGAGGGGGAGTAAATGGCGAAACGACCGTGTGTGCCCTGGCAGGCGCCAAGGCGGGGTTTAGTATGGGGGTGGTGAATCCTATCTGTTCAGGTACTAGGGGAAGGTGAATACCGAACCAACTCCAGGCGCAGATGATAATATCTCACTTGTTGCGGTACTTGGATGATGGCCACTGTCTATCTCCCACTGCCAGATTCTCTGCAATTCATCCCTACTGAACACCAGGGTCGAATCTCTGAAGGTTGGAGTCCAGTTTGTCTCCTCCGTGCCCAGGAGAATCAGAACCACGCAAGTCGCGAGGAGTCCGCCAATGAAAGCACAACAGCGGGAAACGAGTCGTGCGCGACTGATCCAAGATGCGGGCCGTACGTCTTCTGAGCATACCACTTTTACGCGGACACGGCGTGATTTGGCACCAGAAGTAGAAGCAGGAAAAGGAATGGGCCATGGTCTGAGAGTGGTTTGTGTCTTCATTTTCTCCTGGACGGCGGACGAGTCGGAACGGGGGAAGTACCAACCGCGCCAGAACCGAGATGAAGACATGGATGAAAGGAAGGGATGTGGGGCTGGATGCTCCCGAAGAAATATAGCAAATAGAATAATGGTTGTCGGACGGTACCAATTGGCCAGGATGGGAAAAACATCGTCGTTGCCATTCTAACTGGACTGATCCACTCAGCTACTATTAATACAGGATTTTACAGCGGGAATTCTACGTCGGAGACAAACGGAATTTCTATCACAACTCAACGCGCACCGAGAGGTTGCAACTCCAGGTCAGCGGGGTCGGTGGGGACCGACAGAATACGCAGCGTGTTGGTGTGTCCAAGGCCGCCTTTCCACCCCTGGACGGCAATCACGGTCGTACCGGTCTTGATAATGTTCAACTCCAGCGCACTCTTCAACCCGAAGCGGATGCGGTTGTCAACCTGAGGAGAAAACACGAACATATTCAGGATGCACTCAATGAACCTTGGGACTAGCAGCTCACATCTGTCTGCCATTGAGACTCGACAATCCCACGTGGCTCGGGGTACCAGAATGGATAGCATCCACGATGCAAGTGGATCTGCCGGGCAGTCTGCTCGTTGCGCGTCACTGGACAGTATCACATCAGTATAACGACATCGCTCCATGATCAATCAAGCATACCAGTGATGATTGGAATCAAAGGGCGGTACTTGGAGACCAAACGAGCGGTGTTGCCGCTGGTGGATAGAACGAGAATGGCACTGGCATTCTGCTCGGAAGCAGCAGCAACCGCAGCGATTGCCACGGTCTCCACGGTCTCGGTTGGTCGAGGCTGGATTGCTCTAAGCTCATCATATAGAGGGGGGTAGCAAATTGCAGCTTCGGCAAGCAGACACGTTTCCGCCATCATGAGAACTTGGATCATCTTCAGCCAATCGCTTCAAACTAACGCGCGGCACAGTACATACCGGATTCCACGGGATAGCTTCCCTTTGCAGTCTCTCCTGACAACATAACGCAATCGGCGCCGTCAAGCACGGCATTGGCAACATCGCTGACTTCTGCACGCGTAGGCCTCGGGTTATACTGTTGGGACTTTTAGTCGATACCAAGGAAGATATTCTTTTGGGGGGGCTCACTGTCATGGACTGCGGGAGGCCAAATCAGCTCTCTATAAAGTTGAAGTGAACCAACGCTCACCTCGAGCATCTGCGTGGCAACGATTACAGGCTTTCCAGCAATGTTGCATTTCGCGATCATCATTTTTTGGGCCAGGAATACCTGACTCGCAGGAATTTCAATACCAAGGTCACCACGAGCAACCATCACACCATCGCATTCGCGTAGGATCTCATCAAAGTTCTCCACGCCTTGTTCATTCTCGATCTTGACGATGATTTTGATGTTAGCACCGTCAGGTCCAAGAACCTGACGAATGTCCTTGACGTCCTGCGCACGACGAATAAATGATGCAAAGATCATGTCGACGCCGTTCTTGACACCAAATAGCAGGTCTTTTTTGTCCTTGTCAGAAAGTGCGGGAAGATCAACATCCGTCTTCGGGAGGTTGACCCCCTTGCGAGAAGAGAGAGTCCCGTTGTTGAGAGTGCGAACGCGGACGTTGGTGCCGTCGATGGACAAGACGAGGAGAGACAGGATACCTGGACATAGTTGAGTATATGAGTCACGGATCAGGTCAATGGAGTTACCATCGTCGATGTAGATGAGCTTCCCTGGTGCAGTGACCTTGGGAAGATTTTTCTATGACAAAGTCAGAACGGATATGCGTCGATCAGCAAAAAAGCACTGACATAATCCAGCCACAAGCGCTCGCTATCGCAAGATTCACTGTACTTGTCGTCCGTGGTAATGATGAATTCATGACCCGCTTTGATAGGGATCTAAAGAAGACGTGATTCTTCTGATCAACGGAGACCTGCGTGTATGCATACATCTTTTCCATCCTTCATCAAACCAGTACGAATCTCCGGGCCTTTCTACAACACGATAAGTTCTACCGTCGAACAAAATACATTCGAGCACATACAGTATCCAGAGCGATCGCGACAGGGCGTCCGGGGTCAGCTTCAGGCAGCGTTTCTTCAGCAACTGATACAGTCTGGAGAGGAGAAGGTGACTCACAGGCAACCATCTTCCTGGTGTTGTCGATGACGCTCTGGTGGTAATCATACGAGCCGTGGGAGAAGTTCATACGAACTGAGGTTCATCACGATGTGAGCGATGACACCGTATGCTGTCAGGGAGTGACTCACCGACATTGACGCCCGCGCGCCTCAACGCGGTGAGCTTTTCGACAGTGTTTGTGTTGGGCCCTACATCAACGTTAGGTTGTCTGATCGGTGCACAGGTCAGAATGCGCACCAATCGTCGCGATGATGGCAGTCTGGAAATTTGCATTAGTTATCCGCTGGGCCGATGTTGTGGATGACAACGTACCTTGCGAAGGTACTTGGTCTCCGCGGTTGGTTGGACGGCCTTTGTGGGGCTCAGGGTAGAGTTCCATTCGAGTTGAGAGCGGATGCCATCGTAGGTGAACATAGTTGAAAGCTTGTGCTTGTTGGTGGGGGCAGAGAGGAATCGAATGTGTGTTCTGTGATGACAATGGAAGAGGGAGAGACGTTCAGCACCTCTGGAAGACAGATGACTGATGGTGGAAGAGAAGAGAGAGGAGGAGAAGATCATGCGCTCTGGTCTTATCGATTGCCCGAAGATGCTTGGCGGGCCCGACACGGAACAACTTACCTGATGGGTTTACGTTAGGCTACGATGTATGCGATGCGAGTGGCTTGTGCAAAAAACCTCTGGCAGTGGCGCTAAGGAGCTAGTGCGATTTTATCGTGTAGCCACCTGTCTAATCTCCCAGAATCTTGCTGCGGGTACCTATCCCTCACAGTGCAGCCGTGCGACGAACGTGTCAATCATTACCGAATACGACCCATCTTATAAGTACTTGAACGGAATGAACTGCCATAACATATATCAATCCATCACTTCGAGCTCCTCTGGTCCTGCACGCTAGACCAACAGCGGCAGCATTGTTGTAATGGATTAACCTGAGAAATGAAAGTAAAGCAGAATTTATAGAGGGAAAAACAAGCAGAATGTAGACAGCAACAGAAGAGCGGCGTTATCCTTACAGTACCCTCAGTGTCCACCCATGCAAACCTCCGTCGGCACTCGCGGCGGCCTGGGCCGCTGCAAGCCAACCCGGATCTGCTCCCGGCGCTCCGGGAGGAGTGAGGACATGCCCGGGGGCCATGCCAGTGAGATCCATGGATTGAAAGACGTTCTCGCAAGCTATTGTTCTTCCGGAATGGTACCCAACACCATCCGAAGCCCGGATAAACAAAATAGGCAGAGTTCTACCAGAAATCGATGCTTGTGCAGAGGCCTCTCCTGGTTGAGCGGTTGAGCGGTCAACCGCCCCGGCACCGGCACCATCTCCGCCAGGCGGTGCTGTATGAGGTCCAGTAGCCCTGTCGGCCGTTAAAGCGCTGGGGGGGATGACCTCCTCTTGGAGTGCTTTGATAACCTCGGTGAGCGAAGGCATCTCTACCGTCACTAGTGTGTGCAACGTTGTGTATCTCCCCCCTTGAACATTGGAAGCCACACTCGGCACGTCATTCGATGTCAATTCAGACGAAGGCCCAGGAATTCCACCGCCATAAGAAATATTCGTGAGAGGTCCGGGTGCGTGCGGGGGAAAACAATTGGCACGAAGAGGACCGATATTGCCCAAATAGACTGTGAGCGGCTGTTGCGCGCTTGTCTTCGGATCTTCATAAAAGAAATTGGAGATCGTGAGTTCCAGGGTGTTGTTTGCTGGGCGATAAACCGGAGTCGTAAAGAGAGTTGGGAAGGGCGTAATCGGAAGTTCGGGTATCGAATTGTTCTGACCAAACGCGTCGAAAAACGTGTATTGGAATTTAGCTGTGAATGCGACAACGGTCAGCAAGATGAGTGGAAGAAGCATGCACGAGGCGCATACAGATGCCGACGATGGTCCAGCACAGATAGTCATCTACTTCATCGAAGATCACTCGGACACCATCTTTCACTTCGTCTTTGACACGGGGCTCCTGGAAGATGAGTGGATGCGTTCCGCTTTGGGACGACACTCCAGGGGTAGATACGGCGATCCCTTGTGGGCCAGGAACGGGACCTGCTGCAGACAAGTAATGTCTCGAACCATCGGCATTGACCCGCTGCAAGGCTATTTTTTGCATCTGACTGACAGGGCCACCATCTTCAGGGGAGACACGGCCTTTGTCTACCTTGCGAATGATGAGGGGTGATGTCGCGATGTTTGAAAGTGTGTCAGATAACACGACCTCACATCCATACGTCACTGCCTGATGGCCACCTGGCGTTTTGTGAACGTGAGTAATAGCACATAATACTTTCCGGTCACGTGAAGACATACCGTGGACTGGCGGCGCATCTTCTGGGCGTCGCACTACATTGACATTGAAAGCTGACCAACTGACGTTACTGGCACACAATTGGGCTGAATCGATTGTCATGTATTTGGTGCGGACTGTCTGTGAGTTGATACGGTTGAAAAGAGAGACTGGGCCTCCGGCTAGGATGCACGACGAGATGTTACGCGTCTTGGCTGTCTTCTTTGAGGGTTTAGATATAATTGTTACAGGTGCTGAATCAAACGATGCCCAAACACGGCCACCAGCATTATCGCCGCCGCCATCTCCCGGGGTCGAAGGGGGATCCATGATGTCGAGGGACAGGTTGAAGCTCTTGGCCTTGGCGGTACCGGTAACGTGGAGGAACTTGAAGCTTCCAGTCATATTATTGTCGAGGGAGGTTTTCTGATCAAAGGAACGTTCTCCTTGCTCGGAAACGACAGCCATGGAGAGCTGCTGGGAGCGCATCTGCCACACAGGACCCTGAATATGGACGATAGGAGGGGGACAGAGGAAGCGCTTTTCGCTACCGTATGATTTTTGTGCGACGGCAGCATGCAGACACATTACAGTGGTCATCGGTATGACGCGCGCGGGGTCCTGGGAGACATGATCGCGTACGGTACGGCGAATTTTAGGATGGGAATCCTCCTGCTCCGCTTCGTCGAGCTTACGCTTGCTGTTCTTGCTGCCGGAAGGCTTATCGCAGAGGCAAGGTAAACACAATGACGCGTTTAAGCGCTCGGCGAGGGACTTACTTGGGGAAGTAACGTGACGTGATGTGGTGCTGTAAGTTGGAGAGGGGGTGGGGGAATGGCCCAGGCATGGAGAGCGGACTCCGGAGGTAACTGGTCTTTGCGAGTCGCGGCAAGGATAGACTGGAGAGACGCGCCCGGATCGGAATTAGACAGGACGGACGGAGCGGCAGCGGTGGTCATGGAGGGATGCGCATGGTTGACGACGCCGTTGTTGGTGGAAGGTGGAGGGTGCTGCTGCTGTGTGGATTGATGGGTGATATGTTCGGCGGGAGGGGTAGAGGAGGAGGTGTTGACTAGGATGTCGAGAGACGGTTGGTTTGGGGAGGGTGGTCGAGGAGACGAGCTCTTTGACGCTGCCTGGTGGAGGTGAGCGTCGAGCTGAGCGGCGTCGGGCATTGAGATGTGCTGGGAAGAGAAAGGATGGAAGGTCCTCATAACAGTTTCCCGCCAGGGATACGACGTTGGCTGCCAAGCTGTGGGAATCGAGAAACAGAGGTGGGAAAAAACCGAGAAAGCCTGAGAGTGCGTCGTTCAAAGTGCCAGCCACGCGATGACAAATTCACACACCAACACGTGCTACTCGTGGGAATTCAGCCACAAACAGATAAAAACAACCACAGTCCCTGAGCTTACTCTACTTACAGTTCCATGCAGGCGGCGACCGTCACGTCCGGCATGTATTAACGTATAAAAAAATCGTGGAGCTCTCCTAAAATACGAGGGAATATTCCAATGCAAACTTGGATCGTGTAGAAATAAAGTCCATCAAAATTGTCCCCGGATGCCGCATCAACAGGTCATGTAGCCAATTTTCGTCAACGCGTCGCGTGCCTGTCCACCCGGTGTTCTAGCTAGGAGGGTCACGGAGCGACCTGTGCACATCGCCACCTCCGTCCCGTCCTCGGCCGCGTCCAGGGAAAGGGACGGTCGCGTTACCGTGTGCCCGTGAGTCCCGTCTAGGTGTTCTGGGTTCCGGGCGGACGCCCAGCTCCACGTCATGCTGGAATCGTTGCCAGTCCTCGACTCTCAGCATCGACTGCCTCTTGGACGAGCTCGAGGCGTTATGTCTGCCGTCCATCGCAGCGAGCTTGTCTACGCTCAAGGCATTGGCACTGGAACTTCGATCGCCAGGTTTGCTACCCTTGGCTAATCCAGAACCTCGCTTGCCCGACCCCTCGTCCGGCTTGCGCATCGATTTCTCCTCTTGCTCGAGTTCCGCCGCTCTCTCCGCTTGGCGTCTGCCCACTACTTCCCGCTCGATAGCCATTGACCGCTCCCAGCGACTCTTGGCTGCCACCAGATCTGCCGACTCTTTCTCGGCTTGAGTGATCGGGTTTTGCAGCCCACGCATCTTCTGCCTATGGCGCTCTTCGAGTTCCTCGAACGTTGCAATGCGCTGTGACTCGGCTTTCTGGGGAACGGGGGCGGCAACGTTGCCACGAGGCAAGATGAAGGGCATGTTTGACGTGGTGTCTTGAGCACCCGCCTTCATGGGCCGAGCTGGGGGCAACACGATAGGGATGTTTGGGTTCGGACTAGGCTCAGAGGGGTTTCTCGTAGGGCGAGCACGCGTGAGAATGTGGGGAGTGGTGTCCGGTGGAGGCTGCTCTACCACAGGAGCATGACCGGGTGGCTGTAGTAGGACAGCAGGAATATTACTACTCGTGCGTGCGTGCGATTTCGTCTTTGACAAACCAACGAGCGCAGCGGCGATGGGGATGTCTTCGTCCGAAGTATCCTTAGGGGTAGTATCGGTCCCGCTAACCTCAAGGATGCTCTCGCGACGCTTGCGCTGAATAAGAGCATCACTGACAGCTTGGGGTATGGGAAGACGCTGAGCGGGCATGGTGGCAGAGACAGGTGTGGTAGGGATGGGTGCGGTCACACCAGATGGTGGTTGAAGAAGTTTCCGGTCTCGTACGTAAGCATCCCAATCACCATCCTTCAATGGGACGCTCGTGGGACGGCTAATGGAGGCGCCAAGTGGGGGTGCATCAATGAGCTTGGTCAATTCCATAGATGTAGTGCGGCCACGTGGATCCGGCTGTCTCGGCGGCCGTGTGTGAGGCCGGGGGCCAATAGCATTATCGAGGTCATAACTGAGCGTACGGCGTGAGGTAAGTGAGACCTTGCGTGAACGAGAATCATCAGAATCCAGGCCAGGCGTGTCTGACCGAAGCGCGTCAATGGAACGCCTGATGGTCTGAATTTCAGCAAGGAGTTCTTCCTTCCGGACAAGGTCGCTGAGCTCTGCAGAAATCTGAGCTCTTTGGGCTTCCTTCGCTTCTTTGCCGATGTCAGGCTCTGCATCGGCAATAAAGCCCGCCGGTACATCATCTTGAATTCCGATTCCAAGGTCCAAACGAGGGAGGAGATTCCCCAGGGACTGAGAACTTCTCGCAGTACGCTTGACTTCGTCTTCGGGCATTGGTGCTGCCATGAAGTCAGATACGCCGGATGCCCGCCGAGCACGACCACCAACGGGAGTAAAAGTGGACGAACGACCTTCATTGGAACCAGACGCGTGGAAATCCTTCATGAGGGGTGTGGACGAGTATGCACTGGCAGCCCGAGTATCAGTTCCAAGTGATGGGTGGTCGTTTTCCCATTCCTCTTTCTCTTTTACGAGTTCCGCAAATCTGTCAGACATGTTGAGTTCAGCTTCTTCGTCTCGGCGCTTTTGCTCTTCGGCGATCTCCTTTAGTTTCCGCTGAAGAACACGAAGGATACGCAGTTGGACTGCACCCCCCATAAGGGCGACCGCAGCGATCAAGCCAAGTTCGATCTCCATCGTCTGCGAGACAGGGAATGCGATGTTTTTACTGGTATACTTGGGGAACATGCTGCTGAACCCCAAGTTCCACACATAGAACTGAGGTGATCGGGTAAGTACCCTGGAAACGGCATCAGTAAAGGTTACGTACTTCCTTGAGGCCGGCGGTGGTGTAACAATCGATGCCTAGCATGAATGCGGACGATCCGACGAAAGCGGTAGCTAAAAGCAACATGTGCCAATGAAGCTTGGGTATCGTGCAAAGCACAAAGGCGACCACACCACAGGCTAGAAGAGGTTATCAGGACTGGGATATGAAATGGGGAGTAGGTCGTACCGATATACAATATCCAGCGCAACCCAACGGATTGAATGAGGCCACCATTTCTGAAACACTGTATCCACAAACCAAAGGCGAACCCCCCCCAGGCCCCGATGAAGTATTTAGTGGCTTTCCAGAAGAAGATGGTGAAAGCACCACCCATTATGCCGGCCACGGCACACGCAAGGACAAACATGCCTTGCAGGGTTTTACTGGGGGGGTTTACTGCCGGAAGAATGCCAAATTTGACGATGAGAACGAAGCAAACGAGGGAGAGTGTATAAAATCCGATGAGAAAGAACGAAGTCCTGAAAGATCGAGATTCAAGGATGGTAGGCGAGGTCAGGAGGAAAGAACGCACCATCTGTTCTTATGACCCCAGAATGCACTCGGGAGGCCGGTCAGGATGAGGATAGCACCTAGAACGCCAAAAGCAGGTGTGATTTGGGTGGCCAGGACAATGGGGGTTGGTGATGGAGAGGCCGAGGATGAAGCAGTGGGTGTCGGAATCGTGCTGGTGACATTAAAGACAGTGGGAACCACCGCAGTAGTGAGCGGGATCTCTTGGCTACCTGACAGACTGAACGACGTCGTGGTATATGAACTGGTTGTAAGAAAAGTAGTGAGGTTTACAGAAGAGGTCGGGGACGGGGTAGCCTGGGATGAATTAGAGATGCTGGTGGAATTTACTGGTGTAGACGAAGACTGGGCAGAGACTCCAAGAAGAAGGAAAAGGAAGGCACATGCGAGGACTAGAGTAGACCTCGTCGACATGCTTGGCGGGGAGGAAGGGGGGAGGGGGAGGGGGGGAAGGGAAGAGGGAGGGAAAGGAGAAACGGAGTCGCGGAAACGAACGAGGGGAGGATGGGGATGGGAAGCCGAGGACGGACGCGGACTAGTCAGCCGCTAGCTCACGGCGTGGGGTCAATGATGATTGAACGTGCTCGCTCGCAAACTCTCACTTTTCATTAAGATTCGACCACCGGGGCGTAAAGAGAGCGGCCATACACTGTAACGTATGTTAGAGCACGCGCCAGGATCCATGATGCGGCTTCCGCAGGCACACCGTGTTTCAACGGGCAACAGTCCGCGCGTGATCTCGCTTAGCCGCCTTCTGTCGTCATGTCTACTGATACCCTCCGATCTACTCCCCACGGACCTATTCAAAGTGCACAAGTTTGCTCGCCGCGATCCCCAACCGCGAAAGTAGCACGCTCATCTGCCTCGGTGCATCCCTCACAATAGCCTTGTTCCCTATTTTCGCTTCCTTCCGCTCCTCCAGTACCGTAATCACTTTCCCGCGTCGCCCAAATCGCCCCACCCGGCCTGCAACGTGCAGATATGCATCGCCTGCCCGTCCTTCGGGTACTCCGAGGATGAAGACGTGCGACAGATCCGGAAGGTCCACTCCCCGGACGGTGGCCAAAGTACCGACGATCAGCATCGGATTCTCATCTGAAACCCCATCCGCCGTCCGGGACAGAACATGCCTGCGACTCGCCTCGTTCCCAACTAGGTCAAACGGATGCGCGTTCACACCCAGCTGTTGCAGCTCAAAGATAACCTTGCGTACCGCTGCAGTCGCAGGTAGCACTAAGAGTGCAATACGAGGAACGTCGAGAGCAAATGTAGCAGCAACCGCTTCCAACATGGCCGGATCGAAGGCTAGCGGTGAATGTAACAACTCTACCAAACATTCAGTCCACAACAACCCTCGAACACATGTTTTGACTCACCCTTGTCGACGTCATCCCTGAGTTCAGGGTCCTCATCGTCTTCGTAAAATTCAATGCCATCTTCGTCATCATCACGTACGACAACGTCTTTTTTTAACGCGTTCTTATCATCGCTGTCATCTGGCTCCAACGGGAGAGCGCCGGCCATGTTTTTGATGTCCCCTGTCGTCGAAACTACAAGCACATGATGCATGGCACTCCGCCCCAGCCTATGCGCAGGTACAGCAGCGGAGCGTTTTCTGATCAACTTCAACACCTCCCCTCGCTGTACCCAACCAAAGGCACTAAATAGCGCGCTTTGAAACCTGCTACGCAGGGTGGCACTGATCATGATCAACTGCGGGCGGCAGGCTGGAACAACTTCGGGCCCTTCGAGTGGCTCGTCCCTAACGGAATGTGAATGCTGATGTGACTTCTGTTCTTCTCTGGGCCGGGCGTAAAGCCTATCCAGGACACGGACCAGATCTGGAATATGCTTCTCAGGCTTTTTTCGAGGCACTTTCCTGTGCTCTTTCGTCAACTTGCTGTCAGGAACAGGCAGCAGCGCGTCCACCTCGTCTACCACGACCGTCACGGACCCAGCAAGCCGAAACACCTCGGGTTGGCGCTCCATAAGCTCCAGTATTACGTTGGGTGTGGCAATGAGGATACGTGGCGGTTTATCGATCAACAGGTCCTCGTCGGACGACGCAGATCTGATTGCCTCTTGCATGCGGATGGGCAAGTCTTGCAATGTTGACCTATTGGCGTGTCGAACGAGCACTTGCGCATATTTTGTCAAAGAGTGCGGCGCGTCACCCTCTGGTAGGGTCATATGATGTATCCAGTGCAGGTACTGGTACGCAAGGTCTCGGTGCGGCACGATCAACAAGCCAGTGAGCACTCCTGAATTCGCTTTTCGTACGGGTTTGCTTAGCAATGCGAGCATTGCCGCAAAGGACCTAGAAAAATCATAAGTGTCTGCTCGGATGCATTCTATCGAACGACCGACTCACTTTCCAGTTCCCGTGTCATCTTGCAGCAAAACATTTCGATTACTAGTTATGCCACGTATAAGCTTCCTCTGCATCGCGGTTGGTTTTTGAACATTTGGGAAAGCAATGCGCAACGATGCAGCTATAGCAGGTTGAATTCCGGCAGACTCGAAAGAGCCCTGGTCTGGGGGGTCGAGGGAAGGAAGGCGTAGTACACCATCGTGTGCTCTCTTTTGGCCCAGGTAGCCTGTGACGATCGTTCTAGTGCACAAACGTCGAACTGGAACTAGGTGAAACGAAAGAAGGGACATTAAAATCCACGTGACTAATACTTGACATTATGTACATAAAGTAGGTAACACGAAGAGGAAACAGGGAAGTGAACCATGGCCGTACGTGAGGATGGAGGTGGCTATCAAGGACTACAGGAGACAGCAGGAAGAACTGATGGCACTGACTCTCGATCAGCCAATCCTAGCAGCGCACACCGATAAGACAGGATACCCAAGCAACTTATGCTGCATCTCTGCTGGTCGGTGGTCGTTGCTCTGAATGCAATTCTTCCTCCCCCATCGTCTGCTCACCATCCACCCTCAGGAGTTCCTATTCCTCAACGTCTCCAATGGGGCGATACGCATTCCTGTCGTTGCGGTAAAGTACACGACTGACCCATCCTCTCTCTGCAGGGTTGTTGATCTTGCGTCGTCGACCAGAGTTAATTGACAAATGTTCGGAATTAGCCGCCGATACAAGGGAAGCGCGCTCAGACTCGTAATCGAGTCGTTCCTCTGGAAAAAAAAAAAAGTCAAGCGTTGTGTCTGTCGAACATGTCGAATGGATTCACCTTCACCAAACACAGCATCCATTTCTTCTAATGGCACACCCATAGTTTCTGGATACACTAGAGCTGCGTTAGCACAGAAACACGCCAGAGGCAGAACTGGACCTACAAAAGTACACGAGAACAAAGCTACACGCGCAATAAAAACCGTGCATAGGATATAACCTCCATGTAATGACTTCCTGCAAGTAAGGAGTGGTCTCTCCAACAATGAAGTTGAAGGCCCTATAATGTAATGGAAAGTTAGTCAACGTGCAGACAGACTGAGGCACTAACTGACCAATTAGTCGCCGTTGAGATTGAGACACCCTTGGATCGGAAAGCCAAGGGCATGATCTACAGGATTTCGTTCAACACTGATCATCGAGTCAGCCAATAATCTCACCTCGGGTGGGTACAACCACGGAATCGGTCCCCAGCTTCAAATGGTGAGCAAATAGCAGATGACACGACAAAATCTGTACCTGTAACCGAACGCAGCATTGAAGATTATAACGCATATGACAACTGCTTGGGGAGTTTCAGGAACGTCAATGTACATCCACCATCCCGTAAAGCCAAGAGCAACGCCCATCTATACCCGTTGATCAGAAAGATGCAGAGCTAGGATGTGATAACTGTGCGCACCACGACAGCGCCTGAAAGGAGAATAATCCGACGACCCCAGCGGTCTACCAAGTACCAACTGAAAGGGAGACGTGTGAGGAAGAGCTCAAAAAGACACCACGCGCAAACGACGCACGTCGGGATAGTGCTAAGAATGTAAATGATAGCATTAATACCCGTCATGAGCACGGCATCGCGCCCAAGCCACCCGGCCTCTGTGAAACAATCAGACGTAGCTTGCCATATATGCAACTTAACCATACCTTCGAATACCGAGGCTAGTTCGCGAGATCGGTAAGAATTTGCGAAAACTGTACAAAGACTCACGTGCATAATAGGATATTACTGCCGAACAATGTTTGCTCAGAGAGAAGTAATGCGGAGACGCGACGACGTACCGTTGATTCCATTCTTGCAGATCACAAGGACATCAGCTAACAGTACTGGGTCAAAAATTACAACATACCAACTGAGCAAAAGCCTGAGAGGACATTGCAAGCAAGACACGACGTTTGTACCTTCTCCACATGGTCGCATAAGAGCGACCCTCGCCAAGTTCACGCTGAAGGAGGAATTAATCTGGGGACGGACAAGGTATAGTGCACAATTACCTCGGAAATGATTTTCTCCTTAATCTCCTGGAATTCTGCCTGTGCAACTATGTTATCGGGATTGCCGCCATGTAGATCTACAATAACGCGCAGTCCAGCCTCGTCTTGATCAGTATCAATCAACCACCTGAAAAGTATTGATGAACTATGTAGAGTGCGCCTGGTTGTTTCCGTACCGTGGGCTCTCCGGCATCAGAAGACTGCCGACCGCAAGGATGCCTCCGATGACACATTGGATAAAAAGGGGTATCCGCCAAGAAAGGTGAGAGTCGATGAACGAGCAAAAATAGTCAGTCCACTGTGTACAACGAAATCAGCAGATAAAAAAATTGTCGAGAGGTAAGCTTACGACTGAAGTAGCATACCCAGCAATGTTGCCTGTGAATTCCATGCAAGCGAGAGCGCCTCTCTAAAAAGGAATTAGATCAGGTTCATATTGCAAGACACGCTCCTACATGATTTGGAGGAGATATTTCGCTCTGATATATCGGAACGATAGTACTAGGAATTGCAGGAAGGTAAGTAACTAGCCAAGGGACACTGACGAGGTCACGCACGATAATAGGCCGACGCCAAAACCGCTGATGACGCGGCCGACAATCATGACGTAGAAACCGGTGGTAAAAGTCTGGACGATACCTCCGAGGGAAAAGACCAAGGCACCGGCGAAGAGAGTTCCCTTTCGACCGATCATGTCGCCGACGCGGCCAGCGGCGATAGATGTTGCTGCTAATTGGTTAGGAAATGAGGATGGAGGAAAGAAGGGACATGCCTAGAGCGCCGAGCTCCAAGACTGCGACCATCGTTCCGACTTCTAGAGGACCTGGTGAGTTGAAAAATTGTTTAAAGTAGGGACCAGTGATGATGCCAGACATGACGCTAGTTTTGGTGGATGAGCTCAGTGCAGCAAGATAGGGGAAGAAGGGTCACCCCTGATCATAACCGAACTGGATATTTGGAACGTGAACTGGGAAGCGAAAATAAGGAGAGGGAAGGAAACGCACGAGAAACACGCCTATACTGGCGAAGATGGAGATGGCGTAGAGGAGAGGCTGCCCGACGAGCCTGGACGGGGAAGGCGGGGATGCGGAATCTGGCATGGTTTCATTTACTTGGTCACTGTGGGTTGTATGATGGGTGTAGAAAGCAACGAGAGCCGAAGTGCACTGACGAGTGGAGCTCTCTCCCCAAAACGTCAACGCCACCCGTTTCTCACATTCTTAATGCCTCGCTCCCTTGTCTCGGTCGACACCACGTCCTACGACGACTACGACGACGACTACGACGAGTACACGCTCGCACAGAGAGAGTGGCAGGAGAGCATCGACGAACTCCACCAGCTCGCTCTTGTCCTCCTCCTCCCTTGGCTCGGCAAATATCTCGGTCGCAAGACCAGCCACTGGCGTGCGCATCGCCTTTTTCCCCACCGGTGTCCATACTCACCTCCTCGTTCAGTGTATGCTCGCTACGTCCGTCTCGGCCTCGGCCTGTCCTTCTTTCTCGGAGACACACCTCGCGCATTGCATCTGTTTTCGCGCTAAATACTAGTGTCAGAAATACGGTCGAGGTTCTACTCTCATATTCCATCCCTTTCGTCTTCTCACCCTCCAAACCAAACTCGCAAGTCCACCATATACGGCCCTCCCCCGCGTCATCTCCTCTACTACCACATCCGCGTCCTTCCATGCCTCCTTTGCAATCAGTCCACGTAGTAGGACATACCATGTATCTGGACCAATCGAGATTTTCCTCTGAACCATCTTCCTGTAGTACCCCAGTGCATCCTCGGTGCCCTCTGGGCCAAGATTCTCCAGACATGCTTTGATCAGCACGTGGTACCCAGCTCGATTCAGCTGAATGTTCCGTTTCTTCATTCCTCCCAATACCTGTCGTTTGCACTCCTGCGCCAACGCTAGGTCGCGCCAGTCATGGCGATGCAGACTTGTCAACATGCCCGTGTATGTCACTTCGTTCGGCTGCATGGGCACCTCTGGATTATCTTCCATCTTGCGGAGGAGATCCATTGCCGCACGCAGGCCCTCTTGCGTGCCCTCCTCCATTTGGTGATTGATGATTGAGGTGAAAAATGCCACGTTGGGTTGGATGTTTTGTTTCCGCATGAGAGTGAGGATGGCATCCGTAGCATCCGTGCGCCCAACTTTGAGCAGTGCGGAAAGCACGATCGAGAACGTGTACACATCACCGACAAGACCCTCCTCTCTCATCCAATCCAAGATGCGAGAGATAGTGCGGAACTCGCCTCTTCGGCCGTGGAAGTTGAGCAGGCTGTTGAACGACACCACGTCGGGTTTGGGTCCTTCCTCTCGCAGCTTCTTGAATAGTTCATGTGCATCTTTTTCCCGATGATTTTTCAGTAGTCCGTGGAGAACAGTGTTGTAAAGTGTCAACACGTCCTCCGGAGTTGGCGACAAACCGCTTGAAAGCTTCGTTCGGAAATGTTCTAGGTATTGTATTGCATCGTCTGGCCTGCGAACGGCAAAAAGCACAGATATTATGGCACGAAAGGTGGGCACGGTTGGTTCTATGCCCATAGATGTCATCGTATGCCACGCCTTCTCTGCTTCAGCAGCATCTTCCATGCGCTCGTACCCAACAAGAAGGGCAGTCCAGGTAATAACTGTTGGCCGAACCTGGAAGCGTAACATATCGTCCCAGAGGGTCTCGGCCATGTCCCTGGAATTGCACTGGAGAAAAGCGGTCAACATCGTCGCCCAGTTAATCTCGTTCAGAGCTATCGGTGTCTGCGGCGTGACACTAGCTTGATTTGGTGCAATGTATGGCTCTGGTCCGCAGATACCGTCAATGATAGACATATATAACTTCTTGAGAGCCTGTGCGTCGCGATTGGAAGCCAACAAGGAAGCGCGGGCCGTGATGAAGCGGGGCTCGGAGACATATCTTGCGATGCGTAGCCTGCGAACGTATTCCTCTACCTTGCTGGTCAATGACTTTCTGGGGAAGGTGGAGAGGAACTCGGCTACGAGGCGCGGGGTAATCGGGGCTGGGGACCGGAGGTATACACGTAACGCGTCGTGGAAAGAATCTCCAATAGCATGAGCAACGACGACGGCGAGGAGAATGGAAGGGGGATGCAAGGAATGGGGATGCAAGTCTGCTGGCAAGTCGATAAACAGCTCATCAATATCGCAATTTTCTTTCGAGCTGGTGGTGTCTGGAGAGAACGGTTTCTCTTCAACTACTCGAGAGAACCTCTCGTACAGACTCAGAGTAGCCATATGATCACCACTTCGCAGATGGGCAGCCATGTATGCAACCAAAGCGTCGAGAGCCCCCTTGGATGCAGCGTAGAAGGCGATTTCTTCTATAGCTTCGCGGTCATGGGGATCCCAATCACGAATTGATCGCGGACAGAGATTTGCCAACAACTGTGAATACCTGCGTAACTGAGGTCCTAATAGCGGCAGGAGACCCTTGTCCCGCAAACTTGTCCAATGTTCCCAGACCCGTCGCGTGTCATGCGCTGAGAGAGCCTGTCGAAGTTGTACGAGACGTTGATTGAAAAACAAGACATCTGAGTCTGGGACAGACTGGCCACCCTGCCGCTGCTTCGCGTCCTTGGCGAGATGTGGGCCAATTGATGGGGAAGAGGAACGCCTCTCAACGTCGCGTGCAGCAGCGAGGACACTGGCGGGCCTATAACCGAATGCACGCGGGGCAAGGAAGTCGAAGAGATGAACACTGCGGATTGACCTGCGGAGCATTGACGCGGTGGTAAAGCTGGGCCTTGTTGCGGAGCTCATAACTCGACACTACACTTCTCTGACGCTGCTCCTCACGATGGGCCACGGAAATTCAAACAAGCTATACATCACGCATGCTGAGCACGCGGGCGACTTCGGTCAGCACTCGGCCTCGTCGGGTTACAAGGCGTGCGTATGACATCCATCGGCGCTTTCGTCTCTCAACGATGCACTCCACAGCAAACAACAGGTCTCGCATCCCAGAGCGCAGACGCCGTTTGACTGCTGTGCGCTTTCTTTCCAGCCATTCGAGCACCCAGTCTGTGCACGCAACAAGGACGGAACTGGCTTTGTCTTTGACCTAGTGAACATCATCCCTTGGCTAAAGCAAGTTCTCGGTCTCTCGTAAGTCAACGTTTCATCTTACATCCTTTCTTTCAAGGCAACATAACAACACGAATCCGATCACCAAAGAACCTCTCCTTCCGAATGATCTCATCAAGCTCAACTACTCGCGGAAACCCTCCGGAGAAATCCACGACCCTATATCATTCAAGCCATTCAGCGAGCATTCTCATATTGTCGCAATTGCTACCACCGGCAACGTATTTCTTGCAGAGAGCATCAAGGGTGGTAAGGATCTTTTGGAGGATATAAAGTTTAAGAGGTATGCCCGACGGCATCTGCGGTTCGTGCCCTCTAAAAAATGATAATACCAGCGACGACGTGATCACCCTCCAAAATACCCATGGACTCCCCCCTGAGTCCGCACTCACCGGGGCCGCTGCTGCGGTCATGGCTGCAAAGAAGGAGGAAAAGGCAAAAACCGTCACTCTGAAAGCTGTTTCGGAAGCTAAAAAAGCCATCCCTTGTAAGGGTCCTTGCCTCATTCATCTTCATAGTTTCGAATCATTTCTCAGGGAACATCTCTCCGTACTCCACCGGTGCATCTGGCGCTTCCCTAACATCTACCTCCGTGGACCCTCAAACACAATCATCAAAGCTTCTATGGGATGAGGAGGAACTCATGTTCGAAGATATATCAAACCCTTTGAAGGGTAAGGGTAAGGAAAAGGATGTAGGCAAGCGTCGCGCTTATGTTCGAGTTATCACAAGTCTTGGCGGTTCCCTCAACTTGGAATTATTTTGTGAAAAGGTTCAGATAAACACAGTTGTACGCGCTTTCATTGCTCAGTTTCAATAGGCCCCCAAAACGTGCTACAATTTTCTGATGCTCGCTAGAGCGGGAAAGTACGACGATTGCCTTTTCCATCGGTTGATTCCTGGGTTTATGGTGAAGTCGATCCTTTCTTTTATTTTCCGTTTACCGACATTATCCTGCAGGTACAAACTGGAGATCCAACTGGGACAGGCGCAGGAGGACAATCATACTGGGGTACCCCTTTCCGCGATGAATATGATCTAAAAGGTGCCGCTAAGCACGACAGCCGGGGCACCATTGCGATGGCAAACAAGGGTGCTGGCACAAATGGGTAGGTGTAGGTTTGTGAAGTATTTTCTGGTGTTGACACCGAGAACAAGGTCCCAGTGGTATATCACGTTCCAACCGACCTCACATCTTGACAACAAGCACACAGTCTTTGGCAAACTGGTCGGGGGTGAAGAGGTCTTAGACACCCTGGAGAAATTGCCTCGAAAAGAAGGAACTGAGCGACCAGCGAAACCAGTGCGAATAACGGAAGTCGTTATGTACGCTCGTCCCATTCTACACCCCTGTTCTGCCTATTAACCATGATCCAGCCACCAAGACCCATTCGAAACCTATAAAACACGCCTCGCCAAGAAACTCGCACGGCAGGCAGAGGCGAATGAGGAACCAAAGACAACCCAGAAAACACCGGGTGACAGTATTAACTGGTTTGGGGTTAAGGTGGGCGCAAGCGATGAGACCTCAGGTAGCGCGTCAGGCACAGGTGTCGGGAAATACCTTGGCAATAAGAGAGCACTTGACCTAGAAGGTGCCAACAAGGATCTCCATGGTGAAGAGTCTAAGAGGAAGAAACGGCTCGGTTTCGGCGACTTTGAGGGGTGGTGATGCAAGACAGATGCAGAGTAATATCCAGTGTCCTTTTCTCCCCTACTCTCTTTATAGTGGCAGAATGTTCTGTAGGGCAATAAAGAAAGTCCATTGAATGTCGGATCTCCATATGGACACTGTCAACCTGATATTGCAACCCGCTCCGTGGTATCCTGGGCATGTGGCAGCGAAACGCGTTCTGTCGCCCAATATCAGCAGGTGGCGACACAGGGAAGTGCACGGGGATCACCTTCGTCGTGAACAACGGGTTGATTCTTCGGTACCGAAGGCAACCCTGGCTGGATTTGGGACTCCAACTGGAACTCTCAGATGACGCAGCCACGTAGTAAACTACAAAACTTACGCTTGCATCCTGGAGCTCCAGAAGTTCGGCCTGAACTGCATCCTCGTCCTCTTGGGTCAACTGGTTCGCAAGCATGTTGCCAATTTCCTAAAGTAACGGTCATGAAAGAATATTCTGCTGGATCGAGATGGCATACCCGCTGATATTCCCTGGCCTCTTGCGTCTCCTCCATTAATCTTTCGACGCTCTCTAGGCTCATCTCGCGATGAATCTCCTTTAGCACTTCATTCCCTTGTTTCAGTCCATGCAGAACCGAAACTTCAACCAGCGAGAACTCGATTGTAGAGACCTGTGCAACGGGATTAGGACGCAGGTCGTGAACGATGTGCTGGACTGACTAGCTGTTCCAAAGCTGCGAGCTGATCATCCGTCTTCAGAAGAAGAGTTTGCTGGTATTTTCTTCTTCTCAGAGCTATCACAGCGCGGTCTTTGTCTCCCGCAGCAAGATGTGCTTTGGCGATCTGATGTTCGCGATCGAGGACGGCTTGTATCTACCAGCAGGGGGTTCTTGGGATAGACACGCTAGGATAGACGCTCGACACACCTTCTTCTGGTACCGTTTCAACTTGTCACGCTGTAATTTGAGGCTGCAGGGCAGTTTGAGCGTCTCCAGGCGTACGGACACTGGAAAGGAGCGCACTCGAGGATTGCACGGTCTTGCTTGGTGATCTTTGGCGTGGACTGGCCTGATCCCATAAGTACCGCACCAGCTTGAAAATGCAAAGGAGTGTGCGAGTGAGTCCCTCGCGAAGGGTTCGTATGTTCCAGAGGTAAGCAGTGGTGCTAGCTGTACCTTGATCTATTCCCACAGCGCGAACTTGTCTGGAAACAACACCTGCGAGGCGTATCGGTTGCCAACTTCTGTGCTTTGCGCGTAATAGCGAGGCAATGCTGGTTGTTGTACTAGCAGCCTTGTCCATGCACACAGCGAATGACTTCTCTACTCTCGCGGTTATCCAAGTCCTCAAGCCTGCTCTCTTCGCCGCACACTCGATCTCGCTTTCGATTATATCATGATTATATCCGTTTTTCTACACCAGGTCAGCTCCCAGAACATGCGCGCGTGTTCCTTTCTTTATGTTTCGTGGAGCATAGGCGGTATGGGACGAATACCTTTACATTCCCCGCAGATAATTGGCGTTGCAACCTCGCGAGGCGATAGAGGGTAGGTTCATCCACAATGTCAATATTCCTATCGTTGAGACCTCACCCAGTCATCAAGAAGATTACCATGCAATTGCCGGCCTCTCCTTGGACCCTGAAGGCCTTCGTCTAAGTGTCAAAAAGACCCTCGGTATCGACTGGGAACCTGAAGATTCCACGGGCCATACCGCCAGTCAAGCTGTTTTTGTAGGACTTTATGACGGGTATGTTGACCCACCAAGCTCCCGACATTTCCCAGCATGAAGGTTTTACAGACATGGTGGTTCTACCGTTTCTCAATATCTGCGTCAGGAACTGCATGGTTTATTCGAGTCGGTTGACAAAGCGCACATTCCCGAACTATTTCTTTGGATCAAGGATCAGGGTGGCTACTTCAAAAGGTTCAGGGGTGGTGCGCTGGCACCGTGGATTCACGACAACCAAGATACGCCGCCCCTGGATTTGGAGGCTCGCGCTACGCAGGCATTTTTTGAAGTTGGTATGGACAAGCTATGTTGTGCGTGGTGACCACGTGTTGATGGCGTTCAGACAGACTACTCTCGATAGAAAGCGAGGCAAAGATGTGTGGGGCAACGGCCTCGGTGGCCATTCTCCATTCCTTAGACGCTGCTCCATTTTTCTCCTCTGAGAAGCTCGCGCTCACAGTAGCGCACTGTGGGTGAGACGAGACTCCATTGCTGGTCACTTAGGTTAACTGGATCCCTAGCGACGCTCGTGTCCTGTTATGCTCTAGAAAGGGTGGCCACGTGCACCTGATGACCGAAAACCATCACCCCGATTCACGTGTTGAAGCGACTCGACTGCGACGCATGATGGGCTCCGCCTTGATCACAGACTCTTTCGGCGAGTCCCGGTCTGTAGTCATTATTTCCGTCTACTGTATGATCACTGACAGTGGCATCTGGTGTCTGTAGATGGATGGGTGCTCTAGCCAATACGAGAGCGTGAGTTAACAGGCACAATGTGAAAGAATTCGCTAACGGGTACTAGTCTGGGTGATCTCAGATTCAAGCCTTTTGGTGTAACGCCCGAACCTGAGGTACGCGCAAAACTATTGGAAGGTAGATAACAACGTTGCTGCATATCCTTCACGCCTTGACTACTATTGTTACTTAGGTCGTGACTGGGCATCGATGGTTGTCGTCTCAGATGGCATCTCCTCGGCTCTGTCTGACGACGAAATTGTCGACCTTACCAGAAACGCCCCTACCCCGAAAGCAGCAGCGGATCGCATCTTATCATTTTCTCAGGAAATAGGTGCATGGGATAATGCTACTGCGATTGTGGTACCCCTCGCAGGGTGGGGGCAAATTGAAGGTCCTGACAAGAGTCTTGCGTTGCGAGAATTCCGACGACAACAAGCAGGTTAGGATGTGTTCCTCGCTATCGGCCACCGCTCACATATATCCTGTCTTTTAGTTGGAAACGAGCGTCAGCGCATGATGTTGTGACCATTCCTCTTTAGATTCAACTGTACATACGAACATATCACATAATATTGTTGGATCGACTTCTATAGTCTCAGATCTGTGCCACGGCGTGCCCATCTGCGCGAAGGTCAGAGCCCGCCGCCCAAACAGTCTTGCCTGACTGATCTACAATCTTCTGTATGATCTGTCCGCGACCCATCATCCCTCTTCCGAAGTCGGCAACGACCCTAGCATCATGGCCCATTCCTAAAGCAACATTCAGTGACTCGTGATCCTCCCAAACATATAGCCTACCTCTCAATTTGGTGATGGTCTCAGAAGCAATACCATCTTCGAAGTATACTTCGCCGTTAACGACGGTGAATTCGTCGTCTGTGTCGTCGTTTTCCGGGGTTCCCGCGGAAATACAGAAGCGGGGTGCATCAAGGGCTGCTTGGGCCGTGAAGCCACGAAGCACGTTCAGGAGGACCTGGACGTGACCTTGCGGCTGATTTGAAATGTTAGTGGGCTATTCGTCAGTTTGCGAGGCCCTCCTTACCTGCATGAAACCTCCCATGACTCCGTATGACAAGAAAAGTTCCTCCCCTCTAAGCGCCATCGCGGGGATAATGGTGTGGTACGGACGTTTTCCGCCCTGGAGGATTCAGAGTGAGACTTAGAGTGATTGCAATAAATACCGCTGCGTTCACCTCGAGGCAGTTGGGGTGTCCTTTCTTAAGGACGAACCCAGCACCTCTGTTCTGAAGAGTAAAACCGCATCCTTTTGGAACAGCTTCGCAAAGAGTGAGTCAACGTTTACTTGAGCAATCACTTCTCAGCATACCTCCTGTTCCGAAACCTGTGTTACAAAAGCGAATGAGCACGCAACAGACACCTACAGACGCATGCCGACACACCAGCGTAATTGCTTTGGATATAACTACAGGCATTTCCCCACTGATCAGCAACTAAATGCTAGTCAATATAGAACTGCAAGAGCATAATTTTCATGCATACCGGTGAAGTAGACCGTGTCGGAAGAATTCACTGGATTCCCGTGGACGACATGAGGGTTCACCCTCGTGGGATTAAAGAGCTGTGCACGAGAAGCGAGATATTCCTTGAAGTTTCCGGGCGTCAAGTTCATGTCAACAGTCACGATGGAGCATACTAGATACCTTGCTCAATAATTTGTCCACGGGGACGAAATTGAACTCGGGGTCGTTCACATAATATTGAGTGTCTTTCATACAATGTCGTCCGTCCGAAGGTGCTAAAACAATGAAATGCGGGAAACTCACCAGCAAATGCGAGTCTGAACCAGAGATGAGCAAGAAAATTCGGCAGAAAAGTACCCGAACTGACCGCATAGCCTCGATAAGCGTATGTAAATACTCGGCAGAGTTATGCTCTAATTCTAGCAATGACTGTATTTTCCCTTGTGCTTGGATCTGCTCCAAGATACCGAGAGCGAGCAGGGCAGTGATACCTAAACAACATTCGAGTCTCGACCACATCCACTAGGAGAAGTATCACCTTGGCCATTGGGAGGGCACTGCGGATCAATGCAACACTTTGGCATGAGTCAACAATGTTGCGAGTGGCATCGTACCTCGTATACCGTAACCTCTCCAGCATATGTATATTTGATGGGTTTAACGAAAGAGGTCTTGTGTGAAGCAAGGTCCTCGAGCTCCATCACTCCACCCTTGCTTTTGATGAGATCGACAATTGCGTTTGCGATACGGCCTTTATAAAAGCCATCTTTGCCTTGTTCAGCGAGCGATCGGAAGGTCTGGGCGAGATAAGGGAATTTCATGATTTGCCCCGGAAGTGGAGCTTTCCCGTTGAGAAGCATCTCATCACTGTTTGGAGATGCATTTCGAATGAGCTGTTCAGAGCGTTGCCACTATATCGAAAACATCAGTTTGATATAGTGCTTGATAGCTGTTTGATCGTACAGCAAAACTGTGGATCTCAGAGACTGGAACACTGGACAAAATGAAACATAAGGCACACGTGGGGAGAAACAGGCATTTTGGTTCACCCTTCTTCTGCGAGTCTAATTGCTGGCGCCAGAACCTCTGCGACTGATACTTTCTTAGAGCCAAACTGCTCGACAGTATCAACCCAGGCCGCCGCCGCACCTGTCAAAATCCTAATGTTAGTGGACACTGGCAAAATACACAAAGAACATGACATACCAGGAACGGTTGCTGCGTTCAGATCTGCAAGCGGGATTTGACCACCTTTGATCCCGCGTTGTCTCATGTAGTCTAGGGTGAGTTTCGCAGGTGAATGTCCCGATCCGTTCAGAGCTTTGACAGTCTTGGTCTTTGCATCATAGAAGAGACAGAATGCATCCCTTGAAGGAGGTTGAAAGCTCGCACTCGCCAAAGATATTGAACATACCCTCCGATACCACAACAACTAGGTTCTGTGACATTCAATGCCGCCGAAGTGGCTACGGCCGCATCGGCTATGATAGAAAATGAATAGTTGAGACGAGCTACATTGACCGGCAGGATCAGGAGGTAATACCTGCGTTTCCACCTTTCCGCAGAATCTCTAACCCCGCTTCGGCGGCCAGAGGTTGCGAGCACGCTACAACTCCCTTCGTACCGTAAACCTGAGATCTACGGCTGGCGAAACGCTGGAAGACGAGTTCTGGTTGATTCACTTTGCTCCAGTCAACATTGAAGGAAGACATCGGGGAGATAACCTACAGGAAATATCAATAATCTTTCATCCATTATAAGGATGCTTTGACGCCACACGCCGGACGTCCGTGGGGTCATAGTACAGTCAGGTGCACCCGTACATGGTCCGTAACGTGGGCAAAATCGTACTATTTCAAGATCTCTCATGTCGTTCGGGGCACGTCTCCAATCGAAGTCGGCCGAATATCAAAAGGCACAAAGTGATCTTGCAGTCCTTGTTGATAAACGAACACGGCTCGATGCCCAGCTATCTGAAAATGAGATGGTCAAAAAAGTCTGTATGGGAATCCTTGGGGCCCCTGGCAAACACTCAATCAGTTACTCCCAGGAGTTTGTAAACCTCACCCCAAACAACACAATCTTCAAGCTTGTCGGGCCCGTGCTCGTTCCCCAAGACCACACTGAAGCCCGTACAAATGTAGAGACACGGCTGGATTTCATTCGGGGCGAAATGTTCGTGTGCCGGACACCTTCGCCATGTCTGTCTCACTAGCAACGTAGGAAGCGCGTCGATACTCAGATCAAAGACACGGAGGAGCAAATCGAGAAACAGAAACTCGAGGTGTGTCTCACGTCTCACGCATGTCTAGTGACTTATGTTCTGCTAGCTTGTCGATCTTCAAGCACAACTGCCAGCACCGGGTGCAGCATCATGATCAAGCTGAGCCATCTCGTTCAACGTAGCCTCCACGGTTTCGTGCGAGAGCGTTTACAATTGTTACTTTGTTCAGTCCTCAGATCGCTTTAATTCCGATCGACCCAGTCGCGTACCTTTGTAGTCGACGCTTTTATTTTCGTAGTTACCCATTAGTTTGGGGTCAGGCTCCAAATATAACGAGGCTAGATTCACGCTCTTGGAATATCGTCTAGGCTGCTAAGTGATGTTTTGGTTCAAACTAATGAGAACGACCGCTGTGTTTTGCGTTGGGCACACTGCATGCCGTTGAAGATCCATAGAAATTGAAGACATTGACCATATCCGAGCTAACGAAGTCTGGAAATCAAGAGACGGAAGAAAGATGTGCAACGGACCACTATGGACAATCACAAGCGTTATAGATGACAATTGCCCATCAGCTTTCCGTTCTTGGTTCGGGTGCCAAGCGGTTCCTGCCACTAGGGAAGCGTACCAGCGAAACACCACAAACCTGGAGTCATCGACTGCTTACGCAGGCCTCCGTACGTAAAATTTTTGCATCATTTGGGCAGAGACAATTCGACGCAACCTGGGGCTGGAGTATGGAGCAAATCAAACGCTATGAGCCGACGATGTGATGCGCAGAAATGTCTCAAACTGGTGATATATTAACAGGTCACGTCAACTAGATGGGCTCACCCCAAGGGGTCTATGTGGTAAAGCATTGTGCCATGCGAGGCAAGTAGGAACTCAGGTGGTTGGATGATCTGAACGCCATCACGATTCAATATTTAATGCATCAAGTCAGCAACATACACACCATACTACGAATGTGTAACGGATTCGGCGTGCGCCAGGTCACGCAGGGTCTCGGGGCTATGGATGATTTTCTCGAGCTTGAAGCGTTTACGAGCAGATATGGGAGGACAGTTGCGAATCAAAACCCTGTCTTGAAGTCGCAATGCTAACCGGGTATCAGCAACGTCAAGCTGCACACCCCCACAGCTACATACCATTATGCTCATCGTGGGCAAGAATTTTCGTAGTTCGCTCGATGCGCTTGAAAAGAGAATCAGATCAAACACGCAAATTCGTTGGTCGTATGTACTTACCTTGCCGGTTATTTTGTGAATAACATTCCTATACACTGTCACTGTCGCGGTTTTGTTCATACAACCGACTTTGGTGACGATCCCAGTGAAGGCCATGGGTGGCATCCTGAGCAAACTTACGACGTGGAACTTGTCGAAGTGACAATATAATATTGCAAAGTTCAAACTAGTTGAGCGCGAGATATTACGTAATAAGTACATTAATATTGCTAAGTTACTACACTAGACAAATCCGAGTCCGCGCATTCCTCCAAGTATCCTACAATAAAACGATATGCACCCAAGTGTCCGTTGCAGGTAGCTGCTATGCTATCTTAAAGATGTTTATCACCACACTCCCGTCTAGGCAGACATCTTAAGCGACGGCCGAGGAGGCGCAAACTTGGATTTAGCTCGGATTCTGGGCCCGTACTTTGTCAAGATAAATGGTACGGGTGTCAATGCAAGGGCGATAAAGCCAACAAGAGAGGACGCCCATTGTGGCCCAAGCTTTGTATACAGCTGAGATCCAAACAACTTGAGAGGTAGGGTAGTGAGCATAGTGGCACATGAAAGTATCATATCACCTACAGGGAAACCACCGCCAAAAGTGCTTCGGACAACCACAGTCGCGGCAAGCGCGGACGCGGAGACAAAAAGATACACATCAATAATGTATGTCAGCAACCCCAACTGCACAGTGACGTCAAAAGATGGTAATGGAAACATGCATTATGAGCCAAACTCACGAATATCCAACATATACTAAAGCCCATGGCCAACGCAGAAGCCATCGGGACCCAGATAGATATGCTTGGGAACGAGGTCCATCTGTGTCCAACTTGTCTTAAATTATCAATGAATTCATCGAACGACCGACTTACGCAAACCAAAAGAAAGACACAGTGAAGAGTGGTGATGCAATCATGGCCACCCGTAACCTGTACTCAGGTGGTACAGGATCCGGAGCGTATTCCTCCACCTTTCTGGCGTAGTCCGTGTCCACAAAGAAGACGTACTACAGTAGTTTGTCAGCTTTTCCGCAAGAGGCGAGTCACACATGCGTACCACGACAGCTGCCAGGAAGCCTCCGATTGGTAACGGGAGAAATACAAGACCAGCCGGACCGGGGCTGAGATGATGGCCTTTCGTATATACGACCGGGTACGCTTCGAACAGCAAATAAATACAGCCATATACGAACTGGACAGAGTTGTCAGTGATAAGATGGACGAAGTAGATGTCATCTTACGCACACTCATGTATATCGTGAGCACCAGCAGCGTCGGTTCCAGAAAGAGAATCTTGAAGGGGCGCGCAAAGATGGCTTCCATTCGGTTTGCAAACGTGGTGGAAGTTCTCTCCATTGCAGCATAGTATTGCATGTCTCCTGTATTCTTGCGGCTTTCCTGTGCTATCTTGACAAGCAAAATAGGCCTAAAACACGATATTCTCAGTGAGACCCCACATCTCAATCCAAGGACCGCATACTCGTAAGTTTCCGGTACGGTGAAGATGATTTGTAGCCAGCAAACGCCTGCCTGTAAACGTGTTCGAACCCTTTTCCAAATCACTCCAATGCGACTTACAAAGATAGCCAGGATCCAGAATACCCAGTGCCACGAAACGCCTGCTTCGTAGATGTAACCACCGACCACCGGACCAATACCTGGGCCAACGAATGGAGCAACAGCGAAGACGGCCAAGGCTGTTCCCCGTTCCTTAGGGCCCCAGATATCCGATATCAATGCTCTACGTATATTGTGAGGAGAAATGCGCTGGTTATAGGGTGAACGCGGCGTACCCCGAGTTGGATAGCGGGGCAGCTGCGAAAGTCCCGCCAAGGAAGCGGAAAATAAGCATGGAAGCAGTGTTCTTTGCTAGGGCGCAACCTATTTGGAAAGCCTGTAGATTCGGAACCATGGTTAAATCATTGAAAGATTCAACCATAGGTGATGGACAAACCAGAAACCCGAAGAACGACAGGATGAAGATGGGCCGTCTCCCGTACTGCTCTGAGAGAGGTCCCCATAGAAGAGGGCCGACACAATATCCACAAACGAAAAGGGAGATAGTAAGAGCGCCAACTTCGGCTGAGAAGCCGAATTCTTGGAGCAATAATGGTAAGATCGGTTGCGGTGCACTACTTGAAAATGTACTATGCAGAATATTCAGCGGATGAGATACGCTCCATTGGACAGGAACTGACGCGCTGAGGACAAGAAGACCGCTTGTTATAGTGAGATACCATTTCTTGAAGTATGACCAATTCTGGTGAGAACGGTCAAGATTGGGTGGGACCGAGGAACACAGTCGACTCACCTTGGGATTTCTTGGATCTCCTGGTGAGAAAACGACGAGGAAGGGATCGACGGTTGTATTGTCGTCAACTACAGGAATGACAAGCTCGGGATCGATCGCATGTACGGCGGTGGTGTTTGAATAGATGGATTCTGAATCTGCTTGCGAGACTGGCATCGTTGGGAAGTTTCTTGCGATTCCATGGTGGATCGTCGCAGCTTATATCGTGGAGAGACGCAATCGCAAAAATAAGCTGCTGACGTGACATCATTCGGGTGTCGGTGACAGTTGTAGTTGTAATCGTCGGAAGTTGTAATCAAGTTCAGCTAAGAACGCTACTGTCATCAGCTCGATTTACCCATGGACTTTACAGAAATCTACAAGCAATCAGCGAACCTTGTCAGCTTCAGTCCGGGTGCTCATTTTATCCTCAATGCCGTCGAGGACGTCCTCGTCGTGCGTCGTACCGACACCCTTCAGATCACCCGCACTTGGTCGATCACTCCCTCCACGCGGACCACCACTGAATCGGACCGCTCAATATCGCATGCTGGATGGTCTTGCGACTCAGAGTATTTGCTTGCAGCCTCGGCCAAAAACGGTATCGTCCAGGTCTTCAAGCTTCGAAATGAGGCTTGGACCGCCCGCATCGAGACTGGCGCTGAGGGTCTCGTCAAGGCGGAGTGGGCTCCCGATGGCCGAAATATACTATGCTTTTCGGAATGGGGTGTAAGCATCCCTGCTCCACCTTGCATTCCCATGTCGATGATCGCCACATCAGCTACGGGTGACCATATGGTCAATCGTGACTGGGACTGCCACGTACATTCAATTTCCTATACATCCTGATAGAGGTATCTCGTCGCTTTCTGCTTATTCTACATCCTGCAACCATGACACAGGCTATGCATTCCGCGCAGACGCGCGTTACTTTATATTGGCCGAGCGGCACAGATCCAAAGATACGCTTGGCATTTACGATGTATCCGACTCGTTCAAGCTCGTGCGGGTGCGTTCGCATGTTCCTCCGATTTTCAAAGCTGATGTAACGAAAAGATGTCCACAGCACTTCCCACTTCCCACAAGTAATCTGTCCTCTCTTGCGCTGTCACCCACTGGAAACCATGTTGCGGTGTGGGAAGGAATCTTGGAGGTGGGTTGTTTGAACGCCAAGTACATGTTCAGGTTCTTAAAGTCAGCAGTACAAGATATGCATTCTCTCTCTTGCAGGGGATGTACAAGGAACATTCTGTCCGAACCCCGATCCCGGTTTTGGAGTTCGCTCAGTGGCGTGGCATCCTGGGGGAATGTTCCTCGCGGCTGGTGGTTGGGATGACAAAGTCAGTGTGAAGGCCGATCGTCCGACGTGGGCACTTGCTTACGCTAATCTAGGTCCACATACTTGACAGTCTGACATGGTCTGCGACATGCACCCTGGAGTTGTCGAGCCGGATTACGAGCGGAGTAGTACGTCAAGAGTTCGGTACCGGCACTGTATTAACTGATCCAACAGACGCTCTGGCGAGAGCCTGCGAATTGGCTTGAGTCGACCCAAGGCAGAGGGTTCCTTTCTTGTGGGAATATCTTGGGCTCATTATGACGACAGTGGCTGATCACTGAACAGACGAACGACTCGAGGGTCCACAAACAATAAACGTGATCAAGGCTGATCTCAGCAAGCCAAACCCGAAATCTGGAGCGGTGCAACTAGAGTGGAACAAGACAGGCAGCCTCTTGCTCGTCCGCTATGGTGATGTTATTTATTTCCAGAGCAACCGTGTACTGAATGAGAGGATAGACAGTGTCCCTAATGGGGTACATATATACGACTTTCCAACACCATCAGAGCCGTTCGTGCCGCGCTTGCGATGCGTGCTGATGCACGTGAGGCCGGTAATGCACGCACGGTGGAACCCGATGCGCAAAGGCAGTCTTGTGATCTGTTGTGGCACTCAAAGTATTTACACGTGGAGCGACGAGTGGGTGGGAGAGAGGGGGGACGAAGAGGATATGGCCGAGTGCATTGGTGTGCCAGCGAGCAGTAAGTGTTCTGATTATCTCCGGGAACGAGATGACCTATGGCCGCAGCGAGGTACGAAACCAGGGACGTGCGGTGGGCACCTGACGGCAAAGGGATGGTACTGTTGGACAAGGACAAGTTTTGTTGTGCGTTCGAGGTGGAGGAAGGTGTGGTAGTGTAGTGCGGGGGCCGAGTGTATCATTACTATTATTAAAATTAAAATACGACTACGCAACCCCCACGGCAGTGACTAAGCTTGTGATAGTATTCTTCTTTCACCCGCGGATCGACTCATCTCCTCTTCGTCATGCTCTCCCGTCATCTTCGTCTCGCCCGTACCCTCGACCGTCGTGCTTTCGCCCTCCGTTCAGCACCCTCGTCGAGACTCTTTGCATCCCCGTCGTCTCGTGATCCCAATTCCGACCCCTCCCCGCATGCTTCCGTAGACAAGGGAAAAGCAAAGGCAGACGACCCGGGCGCCGACAAGGAGAGCGGTCTCGGCGCAGACATCCCAAGGGGCCTCGAGGGCTTCTTCCAGCGCTACCAACAGTCCCAGCGCCAGAACCCGTCCTCCAGGCAGTCCTATCCCGAAGAAGACGAGTCCCACCGCTCCAAGCCCCCTCCCGGTGGACCCAACAACAATTTCAATCCCAATCAGCTCGCCTTGTTGGCCACAACCGTCGCCATCATCTACGCTTTGAGCGGCTCCTCTTCTTCCTCTTCACGCGAGATCACTTGGCAGGAATTCCGGACCGCATTCCTTGACAAAGCTCTCGTCGACAAGCTCATCGTCGTCAATCGTCAGAAAGTACGAATCAAGCTTCATTCCAATGCAACGGGATCTATGTACCCTGCCGCCGTCGGTGGCGGTGACTACTATTTCTCCATAGGCAGTGTCGAGGCATTCGAGCGAAAGCTCGAAGAAGCCCAGAATGAGCTCGGCATTCCAAGCCATGAACGCATACCTGTCGCCTACCACGATGAAATTTCCACTATAAATACCCTTCTCAACTTCGCACCAACCATTCTGTTCGCCGGTCTCCTTTTCTACATGAGCCGGCGAGCCGGCGGTTCTGCTGGTGGTGGACCGGGCGGTATCTTCAATATCGGAAAGAGCAAGGCCAAGTTGTTTAACAAGGACACCGACGTCAAGGTCAAGTTCAGGGATGTCGCTGGTATGGATGAGGCCAAGGAGGAGATCATGGAGTTCGTCAAGTTCTTGAAGGACCCTGCAAAGTACGAGAAACTTGGTGCAAAGATCCCTCGCGGGGCCATCCTTTCAGGCCCTCCCGGAACCGGAAAGACCCTTCTTGCAAAGGCTACCGCTGGCGAGGCAAATGTACCCTTCCTCTCCGTCTCCGGCTCCGAATTCGTCGAGATGTTTGTGGGTGTCGGATCGTCACGTGTTCGCGATCTATTTGCCTCGGCCAAGAAGAACGCGCCGTGCATCATTTTCATTGACGAAATCGATGCTATTGGCAAATCTCGAGGCAAGGGTGGTAGCTTCGGTGGAAACGACGAGCGAGAGTCGACTCTCAATCAACTGTTGGTAGAAATGGATGGTTTCGGCACACAAGAACATGTTGTTGTCCTTGCAGGCACCAACCGTCCTGATGTCCTCGACCCCGCATTGATGCGCCCTGGTCGGTTCGACAGGCATATTGCCATCGATCGACCTGACGTATCCGGTCGAAAGGGCATCTTTGCGGTGCACCTCAAGCCTCTCCTTCTCGCTCAAGATATTTCGGATACGTCCGCTTTGGCCCAGAAACTTGCCGTTCTCACTCCGGGTTTCTCCGGCGCTGATATCGCTAATGTCTGTAACGAAGCTGCCCTCCATGCGGCGCGCAAAGGCCATGAATTTGTTAGAGAAGATGACTTTGAGAGTGCCATCGAACGGGTAATCGCTGGATTAGAGAGGAAGAGCAGGGTGCTCAGTCCAGAGGAGAAGAAAACTGTTGCATATCATGAGGCTGGACATGCCGTCTGCGGCTGGTTCCTTGAACATGCAGACCCTTTGCTCAAAGTTAGCATCATCCCTCGTGGTGTCGGAGCTCTGGGATATGCACAAGTGGGTGTCTCGACATGTTTACATGAACTGTCTGATAACATGATTTCCGATAGTATCTACCCCCGGATCGTTACCTGCTTTCCACGCCTCAGATGATGGATCGAATTTGCATGACGCTCGGTGGGCGTGTATCCGAGGAAATTTTTTTTGGTCTGGAGAATATCACAACTGGTGCCCAAGACGACCTTCAGAAAATCACTCGTATGGCCTTCGAAGCATGCGCCAACTATGGTATGAATACGATTATCGGTCCGGTCAGCTACGGAGGTCGTGAGGGTCAAAAAGAGAGCTGGACGAAGCCTTTCAGCGAGAAGACTGGAGAGATGCTTGACGCTGAAGTCCGCAAGATGATCACGTACTTGACTCTCTTTATTCTTGGTTTGCTGAGTGTCTCATGATACATTTCTAGCTCTGCGCATCAAAGAACGACCGAGCTCCTCACCAGTCATCGCGAGGATGTAGAGAAGGTTGCCAAGTTGCTACTGGAGAAAGAGGTTATCACTCGGTACGTGACGTAGTTTGTAAGATCTAACGCGTTGAACGTGAACTTAACTTTCTACAGTGAGGATATGATTGACCTTTTGGGCAAGCGTCCTTTTGTAGGCAAAGCCGATGAGATGGACAAATGGCTCGACCAGAATCGGGGAAGCGAAAGAAGTGCTCCACCCCCACTTGAAGAGGCTGTCCGCGGTCCACCAGAACCAGCACCCGCCCCTGTTACTGCTTCGAAATCCCTACAAGACTCCAGATGATGACATTTATTGAAAGAGGGACATGACGTGCTACGTATATTCTTAGATCTAATGATACTCTCTGCTCTCAGTTCTGCTAGGCTAGAAATACTGAATGATTGTCTTCCTACCTAAGGGTCTACCTACGGGAGGCTAAGAAATACTAGTACTGGCCTATCATCCTTTTGCGCAGCTCCAAATAATCATGCGGAGGAGGCATCTGTCTAAGTATTGGAATACCAGGTACTGTATTCACAACTAGAAGCACGACATAACAGTAGATTGTTTTTAACACATCATCTCATTGCATAAGTTTGGGCTGCGTTCATAGATTTGGGGTTGACTCGAGCTCGGATATGGCCGGTGGAAAAGGCACTGGAAGTACCGTCGGTATTTTGATTCACTGGATATTGCTGATAGCATGCAAGAACGAACGTCCGCTGCGGGATCAGGATTCGACCTACCGGCCTACAACGTATACCGGAATCCACTCCACGCATCTCCCTTGTCCGCCCGTGCAGCCTCGATAGATTCATATTTCCCATTCTTGACTGCCTTCATGGTACCCTCCTCCAAACAATCACTTCCTATAATCTCATTGCGCTCCCCGCGATCCCGTCGGTTATTTTCGAGTTTCAATTGGACCAAGAAGACGGCCGAGCATATCCATCCAATGGCAATGTATGCTAGGATGATTCCATGGCCAAGCCTAAACCACGGGGCATCTTGCGCGCGATACTGGCGATCAAAGCGTCACTCGGAAGCAGCCTTTATGATCTTCGATGAATACGCACCACATTAGACGATACAGCGCCATTGATGTTCCCCCTGACGAAGCTTAGCGGAGACGCGAGGTAGAATTGCCAAGCCTCACCAACCAATCGCCATCGCCAGCGTCACGCCTCGTTTGTAGGAACCTTCGACGTTATTTGCCACCCAAGCACTAAGCAACGTGTGGGTTTGTATTACATCAAGGCCTCTCTGATAACACTTACACCGCGTTCGCTGTGCAAAGTAAGCATGCAATTACTCAACCCTGGGGAGTCGCTTGATCACGTTGAACGATACTCACGGACAGTTGGATATATGGCACTGTAAATCGACACTTTAGCACGACACGTCACTGAAAACTCTTTTCAACTTACGAAGCAGCGAGATAACACGCAAAATAGGATAATGCCGGGTTGGTAGAAGATATCAAAATGATATAACCAACTAATCCTAACGTCGGCTCGTCAGAACAACCTTGTCACGAGCGCTCGTCTGACCAACCTGTACCAAACAAGCCCCTGAAAAGATATGGATATGTCAGACACGATCCAACCCAAGTATCTATTAGGCTGACAAATTAATGTAACCCCTGTTACCAAGGCGGTCCCCCAGGAAACCGATGAGGATGGTCACTATGCAAGACCAAGCATACACTGGCACCGACAATAGATTCGCAACAGTAGCCTTGTATCCTGTGGTATTCGAATTTATTCAGTAACACTGGGCATCCGAAACCAACGCGACTAACCAAGCTGATCGTGTGTGACGCAAATCGATCACACAAACTTGCAGAAGAATTGCACTTCTTACCTGATTGATGATCGTCGGCGTGAACAAAGAAAATGCGAACAAGGGTCCATCGCTGTTAGGGACGAGTCAACTATAGCGTTCATAGGAAAGCCAATAAAACATTACAAGCCCATGTATATGCCCACTGATATGAGAGGAAGGTGAGTGACGACGATAAGGCGTAGAGAAGAGACGAAGGCAGTTGAGTTGTCGCCGATCAACAATAGCGATTACAAACTCACTTGCAATGTACGTCTTCCAGTCCGTAAGACTCTGCCAGACATATTTCATTTGGAACTTTTCTCCTCCGGCACTGAATTGCATATCTGCATGGAGGCGACGAATGACGAAAACTCCTGAGAGATTGTGAGGGACCACCATAAGTGCAAAAATAGAGAAAATACGGACGTTCAGCTTCAGTGAGAAATTTTGCGGTTTCTGGGAAATCTTGGATGACCCAAAACGAAGCAATTGCACACAAAACAGTGAATAGGCCTTCAAGGATGAATATCCATGACCATCCCGTCCTCCCTGCGACACCATCCATGTTGGATATCGCAACTGCCAAGAGGCCACCTAGAGTGATGGATATGTCCATAAGACACGCATACACTCATGATTTGGTTGGGAGTATATTCACTGAACGCTCCTGCTATAGTCGCTGAAGTGAAAAAGGTAGCAACTCGCGTTCCCACTTCTGACCGCTTGTACCAGCTATCCTATAGTGTCAATGCGATGATTGGAGGGTGTGATATGACTTGCCATGAGATATAGAAAACGATCCCAGGGTATAACCCTGCCTCGGCTAGGCCAAGGAAAAAACGCAAGGCTGAGAAATAGTTCAGGCACTGTCAGTCACGACTCAGTGACAGAGGAGTACCGACATCACTTACCGAGAAGCCCGCTATAGTTGCGGACGAATCCATGACACAACTGTTCTTGGTCAATAAGCCCAATTATCTGGTATTACAGCAGTGTATGCGAACCATGACAACTCCCCATACGAACATCATGGATGAGAGCCATACGGAAGGTCGGAACTTTCTTAGCAAGACGTTGCTTATGGGCTGTGGGACAACTAGTAGTTGTCCGGGACGTCCTCGATACGGGGACATCATATACATACCTCGAATATAGCATAAGGGAAAAAGAAGACCGTCAGTGCGATGAGGTATTGGTTGTCTGTCAAGTGCAAATCAGTTTCTAGGCCGTACAACTTGAGGCAAATGAGTTCAAAGCCACCGCGGTCAAGCCGGCACGACTCGAGCGTGCCCACACACCTTTGCGTTTCCTATGGCTCCTCTGTCGAGAAAATTCAAGAGGTATAGCAAGCCTAGCCACGGCACGATACGGAAGTCCATCTTTCGGAGTAGCCTTCGCTCATTCACCTCGCTAGTGTCGACTTCGGGTTTGTATAGTTCGGCGTCCGTCGCACATCTGTTGACCTTTTCGACGGACATGGGGACAAACAGAATCCGAGGTAACGGGCCGCATCCGAGTCGCTGCTTATATAGAAGATTCGGCGGATCGTGGGATCAGATTGATCGAGCGCAAGTTGCTGATAGCTCCTGTGACACATTATAGCCGACCAGTCGACCAAGGACGATAAACGATAAGCAATAATGCGCTTATCATGACCAAAATTCGGACGGCCGATACCTTCCAACATGCACTACACGAATATTTTGAGGTAAGGGTCAACGCCGACGACATCTTCGAGCCCCCGTAGTGATTCCCGCAACCAGTTCTTTACATCCTCAGTTTCCACCCCTGCTGCTCGGACGATATAACCCTGCCCTTCGCCTATAGGACTCATGGCCCATATCATGTGTGCGGGTGAGGTAACCTTGAATACCGTCATCGACTGATAGAGCTGATTGAGATGTGTGATGACGCCCTGCACCAGGGGGCCAGAGAGAATCAGCGTGGCATAGCACGAGTAAGGTTGCAGCTTCTTTGCGAGAGTACGGGATGATCCATGGTTATGAGTGATTTTGGAGGACTCGGTTCCTTGAGGGGACTCCTCCAGCAGCGTGATGTCCCGCGCTATGCAACGCCCATCTACGAAGATCTCGTTGAGACTGTGATACCGTGAAAATACCCACTCCTCCTGGAGTGACTTCCGGCCGGAAGTAATCCAGTCTAGCAGAACGAGGGAGGCGTCTCTGGAAAGGGTGATTCTTTGGGTTTGGGAGTACGAGGCCGCACGGAAACATGTCACTGGGTCTGGGAGAAGGAACAGAGCACTGCCAGCAGCCACGGTGGCTTCTATGACATTGGTGGTGATATTGGGGGCTGCATTTGTTGATCGTCTGAGGCGTGTGGACAAGCGATCGCCTGGACGCACTTTGAACACTTTGGTAGATCCCTTAATATATGCGGGTGAATAAAGAATGGACGTCAACCTCATGGTGGCTCCGATGCCCACTAGACAGAGCCCGATCACCTACCTGCGATAAAAGAAGAAGCCTACTACCGTCCTTTGCATTCACGTTAAGCCTGACATGATCACCGTTAACGAGACCACCCCCGTAGCTCAACACGTAAACGATCGCAACCGCGTCTCGAGCAAGTTTCGGAGAGAGAAGCTTGAGGGGATAAGTCGCCGACAATTCGGTGAAGACAACGGATGAGCCATGCAAAGTACAAGTAATTCGGCCGTGTCCTCCATCGAGTGTCTTCATCATGGTATAGTTTACGGCATAAATTCACACTCGCGATAACTTGAACAGCAATTATTAGTATTAGTGTAGCCAGTGGTGTTGAACATGCATTCCTTATGTCCCATACACGTCGAGTAGCAAAGAAAAGCGGGAAAAAAGAATCGCTTGAATGAGTGGCGGCGAATTGTCATAAAACAATGCAAGAGAGAAGGGTAACGGTAATAGAGAAACAAAATCTGCTTACAAAAGAGAGGCATGATGAACTCGACCATCGAATGTATGCAATGAACAAAGGCTCCCAGTCCGAGATATTAACATGATATACGACAATAGCAGTCAAGCAATGGTGGGTGGTCATTGATGATGACCTGACAGGAAGCATCGGCGGATCAATACTTCCTGGTAGCGAGTGCACGGATTTCGTACAGATAGGATCGATCTGGTTCGCCAAAAGGATCAGCTTGCCTTGATAATGACGAACGCCAACCTCGCATCTCGGAACGATGACGATCTTCAGCGGCGCGGCAGACCTCGACGAAATCATCGGCGACATCGTAGACAATAGACGCGCGTGACCCTCGGTCACTCTCAGATTCGGAGGTCGTTCGAGTGCGACTGCGTGCAGGACTGGGCGCAGTAATGATGATCGAAGAGGTATGGGATACTTCCGAGAGTGTGTTGCTCGTACAGCTTAGCTGCTGGCTGGCGCGGATAGTACCGGCTTTGGTTTCCCATTCGTCGTCTTCCTCATCATCGGCGAGGTCAGCAAAGACATCTGGTTCCTCTTCGTCTGGTGGTAACGTAGATATCCAACACATTCGCGTTGGATCGAAGATCATGTTGCCTACTTTGCGGGCGCCAGAGGCAAAGGAACCAACAGGCGAGCCGATGGAAGATCCAGTAAGATGTGTGATGAGAGCAGGCCGAGTAGATGTGCCAACGACTGCATCGAAGTCTCGTAGTGCCTGATCATTGCCCTCCCAACGGAGGGTATAGGGATTCCATTTCATGTCGCCGACAACTTAGGAACAAAGCCTGAGTCCACGTTGGGTTAGACAATAGCTCGAACATACCCTTTGGCCCGCCAGCTCCACCGAGGTGGCGTATGAGTGTAGGTTTCCTTCGAGTGTGGCCGAGAACAGGGGAAGACATATCCTTTTTCCTCTTCCCAGGCAATTCCGTAGCCTTGTGGAATTCGATGCGTCCGGTACGTCGTAGTGTATTTGTGGCGGGCACGAGCGTACCCGGAACATCTACCGAGGATGGTGATGAGTGCCCAGGAATGAAACCCTGACGCATATACTTACCAACAATTGGACTCGATTCATCGGGCCGTCCTTTTTTGTGTACCGTCCCTTTGTCCTTGTCCTTTTCTTTGCTCGAAGACTTCGAGCACATCGTGATGCCCCCGCGGCTCGAGGCCTTGGGTTGTACTCTGAATTTCACCTCCTTGTCCTTATCGGTCGGGAGGTCCTCGAAACCATCCAATTCGGTGCCATCCCCATACGTCCGCTGGCGTTTGGGGCGGCGCAGAAGTTTAGGAGCTGACGATGGCATTGGTGGTGTTCGGCTTTGAGACGTGCGGCTACGCAGAGAAGCAGTAGATGGCGGGCGCGGGGGAATGGGGGAAGTGGCGCGATGCGAAGGCTGTGTTGGTGCCATACTGGCAGCGCTGGTGGCAGGAGGACCGGGGAAAATGGCTGATAGGGATGGCCGTGACTTCATTCGCATAGAGGTAGGCATTGTCAGACGTAATGCAGCAGGATTCGACGAAGGTGTCGACGGGCGTGTGGGCGGCACGATGAACTCGAGTGCGTGGATACGACTCGTTGAACTTGATTGTGATTTGGCACGCGAAGCAGCAGTAGGCGCATCATACCGTGCTAGCTTGATGGATGGACCTGGTATAGGAGTTGCCCCAGAGCCTGATGCCTGGGTGGTGCTTGTTTCCATTAACGAAGAGAGCGAGGCCTTGCGAGTGAGTCCTTTACGTTGAGTCGCAGGTGGAGTTGGCGGTTTGAGTCCCGAATGGGACTTCTGTCCCCGGAGACTGCCAGGTTTAGCGGACAAAAATGTGTTTGTAGGGGCAGGAGGGGCGGCAGAAAGAGCTTCCTTATATGTCTGGGCACGTGCAGGAGGGCGAGGAGGGGGTGAGGATGAAAGCTTGAGGCGTTGGAGTTGACGAGCAGAGGATATAGGGGGATTAACGGGGGATTTGGCGCGGTCCGCCCTAAGACGGGATGGCGGGCGCACGGGCATAAATGCTTGAGCGGGGGCGCTTTTGCTCCGTACTGCAAATCGGTGAGTCTGCTTTGCGCTGATAAGCCGGCTAGGACTGAAATCGTCATCATCTTGGATGACGAGGCCCATCTCAAAGTCGTCCTCTGGATCTGGACTAGCAACCTTGCTTCGCTGATCTAGGAGTGGAGTCTTTTTCTTGGACTCGAGAATCTTTTTCAGATGCCTGGCACTATGGCCAGACTCGAAGAGGCCGGAAGGGATAACAAGACCATCGAGATCACTTTGGTCTTCGTCACATTCGCTCTCCTCTGTGTCTGGAAGAGAGACAGATGTTACGGAGTTGGATGATGATCCGTCGGCAAAGCCTAACGTGGAATAAGTGTCTGAGGATTGGGAAGAGGATGTGTGGTCGCGGTCACCCCACTCGAGGGAATTTTTGGAGGATCGATGGCTTAGTGGAAGCGGGGCGAGGGAGAGTCGAGTTATATCAGAGGGGAGGGCAAAGGCGGACTCGAAATCCTCGTCAATAGGTGTGGGAGGGGGCTTGGCCATGGCCTTGAGGGTAGAAGCTAGCTCGGCGACTTTGATGGTAGACACACCCTCCTCCTCCTCTTCCTCTTCTTCTTCCTGACAAGTGAGCGGCGGGCGGACGGTGATCATGGTGCCCGAGGTGAGCTTGGCGAAGTCGTTGCGGGCGGCTAGACCAGAGACGACAGCCTTGGCCTTTGCACCACCAGTTTTGCCAAAGTTCATCTCCGCATCCCAGTCGAGGTCTTGCTCATCATCATCGTCGTCCTTGTCAGATTCTACGTCCAGGGGGCGAATGTGATCTCCGTCGGGCAAATCGAAGTCTGCGTCTGGCCATTCTTCGCGCGGTGCTGTTGGTGCTGGGATTGTCGTCATTACGAGGGAATAAAAGTAGGAATGGCCCCTTGCGAGGGGGAAAGTTCAAGGAGAGAACGAGGCAGAGTGCTTGAAGGATTGTCGGGTGAGTCGGATACTTAAACGAAGAAAAGTCGGGGGAGCATTGTGTCTTCGACCTCCTCAATGCGCACAAATAATACACAACAATCATCGTGTACAAACACGTGGTGTACAAATAAACAACTCAATACGGCATTAGCCGGCGCTGCTCGTTTGCGGCTTGCACGATCTCGTCCTCCGCGACGTCTTCGCCTGCTTCGGAGTTGTCCAAGTGCTTCTCCTCCGGACCGTCCCACCCGTATTCCTCGAGTCCTCGCCGCACCCGCAGCCCCCTTTCAGCCATGATATCCACGAACCCTGCCAACTCTCGCGTCGTAAACACTTCCCGTAGTGGTCCGAATGCGAGTAGATAGAGTCCTGCACTGTATTAGCCCACCACTAACTTCGAATACCACCGTGTCCACGTACCTTTCGAGAGTGGGCATTCCCCGATGGCCCTGTAAAGCAGACTCTTGGCCCGATGTATCTGTCCAGTCCGGATCTCGAACTCGAGAAAGATCCGCCACATAATTGCGCTGTTCCTCGTCCTGGTCCGCCAGTTAGCATCCTGTCGCAATTCCAGGACAATTCCACCGGCTCACCTGTCGCTCTCCACTGCGGCCATCAGTCCATTCCTCGTCCGTTCGATTTCGACCTCCCAGCGCCCCTTCTCCCATCCTGCAGCCCATACCTCCGCAACCCTCCTCGATACACCCTTCTCCTTCGCACCTCCATCCACCACCCCCTCGCCCAACTGGCTTCTCACACGCCCCCACACGCCATACCCCTTCTCGGCTTCCAAGAACATCCCGAGCACAATTGTGTTGTCTGGGTACATCCTAATAGCAGACTGCAGTCTATCCCGCAGTATCGTTGGTGACGTAGCAGTGCGCAGGACAACGGTATGGTTATACAACATCACCAGCGATGCTACCATCAAGCTTTCTCGCAAGGCCTGCCCGGCTCCAGCGGGCTGCGAGTCAAAGATCGTCAGCATCGCGGGTAATGACGAACCGATCAGCAAATCCACCAGTGCTCGTAACTTTATCCATGCTTCGCGGTCCTTCCACATTCCGTGTGTGATATTGATAATGTCTTCTAGATTACGCTTGGCGCGAAGAATCATCATGCCTCCTTTACCATCAACGTTCCCTGAACGCATCACCACCCGGAGGGCGACGTCTTGTTCGCCGTTCAGCCATTCCAGTTCGGCCCAGTCCCACCACATTTGTCCGACATACGCTTGCGTAGGTAAATGTCGCGTCGAAATAAGCACAGTATGATAGACTTTCCGTGCGTCTTCAATCCGTCCGCGAAGACGTTCAAGTCGAGCGTGGGCTGCCCAGTGCGGAAGTGAGTCAGGAGCGAGTGACAAGAGTGTTCGCGAAAGCTTCAGGGCACTATCAACGTTGATCAACATGCTTGTTAGCCACAAACTGTCAGACAGGACCAACCTCTTGATGTTTATCGAAGCTTCGAATGCCAAAGCAAACACATCCCATTGGTGATCTTCTGCACCACACCGGAGTTGGTTGAAGATAGCCCTCACGAACTCTTCGTGTACACCTTGGATATCTTTCGCTGACCACATCCTCCAAAAATCTTTCCCCACCCAATCTAGTGGCCCAAGTACGTCCAAGCTCCAATCTTTGACAGGTCCGAATGCCGAACCGTACTCGCGCTCTTTCCCAACGAGAACGCCGGCGTGAGAGTCAGCAAGCAACTGTCGTATTCTCACCGGCTGCGGGAATACGGAAGAAAGCCGCGACGCAGTTACGAGATGTGTACGTGACCACCGATCGTCCCATGTTCCATCGGCGAACGTGTTTGCAAACCCAGGAATGTGAAGGCCCATGATGGAAAGCCATATGAGGCGAAACGCTTCTTTAGCTCTTTGACTTGTCAGCGGAAGTAAAAGGGCCTTGATATCCGACAATAATACGGTTGCGTAGGGGTCAGAGACACCCGATACGTAGTGGGCGGGGATGCGTGAGACAGTATCTGCCTGTGTCTCATCGTTATACCAACTAACAGACGGATCGGGTGAAGTAGAATCAATATCCATTGATGTTGGTAGACTTGATAGAGTAGCCTTTGGTTTTCCACCGGAAACCCATGCGGACCAGCCTTTAGCATTAGGTTCTCCAACGCGTGGTACTTCTGATTCCCAGAATTCTTCTAGAGAATCTAGTTGCGTGTCAACAGGCAGTCCATACAACGATTGAGGAACCTCGAATGTACTGCTCATTCTATCAATAAGGTTAATCTGTCAAGAGCGCAGGACCTACAGTTCCGCTTGCGCTTGGAAGAGCGCAGTGGCGCGTTCGTGAAAACCTATGCACATAATGAACTCAGTGATCATGATGGTAACCCCAACCGCCGAGATTCGCACCTGCCTCCTGGAACGCAACAGCGACTCGCCACACGACACGGAGTCTTTCAAGTTCGCTGTGCTCGGAGCTACCTAAGGCCTTTAATGCACGTGTCGCGTCCCATACTACTTGATCGATGCCACTCGTACAAGTTCGAATGCGCCACTCGAGCCACTCCATCCAGATATCGATGCCACCCAATTTTAAAGCATCCTCCCATTCGGTTGCGAGTTTGATTTGATTCCATAGCTCTTCGCCCGCACGAAGGTATTTGAGCAAGAGAGTGGACGAACGAAGATTAGAAGGATGTGCTTCCCTGGCACGCAGAAGGATCGAAAGAGTCATTTCAGACCGAATTTTGTTGGCGTTTTTAGAAGTTAGTGGAACGACGGAAAGAGATTGGGTGACCAAGGATAGCCATGTTTGCACGGACGACGGATCGATATCCAGACATTTCTCAAGGGCTTTGATCGCTAGCTGATGAGAGGTGAGAATTGGCGCTTGGTCGTCGTCTGAACTATCTCCGCCCGCATCGGACGCCGAAAGTTCTGAATCGGAAGTTGCGTCACCCCTGTAAACTGGCCGGAGCCGATCAAGAGTTTGACTGGAATGGGATGTGACGCGCAAGAACCCGTCGACCTCTTTGTACTTGTAGTTGTCGACAGTGGGGGCCAGACGCCGAGAAGGTGCGGCCAGAAGGGCACTTGAGCTGGGATGGGTGAGAGAAGGCTGCTATGTTGAATCTGAGCCAAGGGCTTGGGGTTGAGATGAAACACCGTACCTTGCGCTGGCCGAGAGTGACTTGTATGCCTTCCCCAACTTTATGATGAACGGTCCACACTTTGCTGAGACCGAGGACATGCTTGCCGTCTTGTCCATGATTAGCGACTCGGGTGCATGATGGTTGATTGCTCACGGGCTACAGCGCGGTATTTTGGTACGTCGCTAGTGTGTAGGCAACCGTATGTTGGGTTAAGATTATCGCCCTTACGATCCGAGTAAAAAAGGGGACGTGGCACCCATCGGTCACGTTCCTGTGCATGCTGCTCGAGGTGGAGTCGGTTGTCGTTTGCCTTGAGCTTTTCGTCATCAAGTCGTGTGTCAGTAACGCGGGGTTCGTTAGCGCGCCAGTCGTCGGGTGCAGGGGGATACTTTTCCCGTTTTCTGTCTTTTTCTCCGTGGCCTCGTTTTCCGGACTTGTCTCTCTTGGCTGAGTCGGTCGGGCGATCCCGACGGTCGTGGGGGTAAGCGGAGTCGTTTTGCGCGGGTGAAGATATTCTGCTACTTGGACCAGGGTCGATATCGGGGAAGGAGGAGAAGGAGGGGGGTAGGGGAAGTGGCATGGCGTTGTTGTAGTAGCGTGCTGTATGGAGGCAACAGGGGGTGGTGCGTGACAGGTGACAGGTGGCCCTGGCAGCCAATTGCCAAGTTAGTAACCCCTCACATGACTATGTGTAAGGTTAGGGTTAAGACAATCTAGCCCTTCCTCAGAGCTCGTTTCTTGAATCTGCTCGAAAATCTTCCTTCAGACAGCCCGTCTCTAATGATCCTTACTCATTGGTACTTACTTTGTGACGTTTGACTCGTGACGTGTGATGGTTGTATAGAAAGTCAGCAACCGATCGCCTGTGACGCGTGACCGTTGCCTCCAATAGAGGAGACATTATAATATTCACATACATACGATCGAGACGACGAGCAACTTGCAAAACCACCACGATGCGTCCGCTCACAGAAGACGAAAGCAAGGCAGTGTTCACGAAACTCGCAAACTACATCGTACGTCCAATCCATCCCAGTCCGTTCACGGCCAACCCCATCCACAGGGCAAGGACCTCATACAGCTCATCGATCGCAAGGACGAGCCCTACTGCTTCCGGCTACAGAAGGACAAGGTCTACTATGTCTCCGAATCATCCATGCGTCTAAGCATCTCTGTCGCACGGCCCAACCTCGTCAGCCTCGGCACTTGCTTTGGAAAATTCAGCAAGACCGGCAAATTTAAACTACATATCACGGCTCTCGATCACATCGCTCAGTATGCAAAATACAAGGTACATTCACCGTTCACTTTCCATTCCTCTCTGACGCCTTCCCTCAGGTCTGGATTAAGCCCAATGGCGAAATGCCTTTCCTGTACGGCAACCACGTCCTCAAGGCGCACCTTGGGCGAATAACGGAAGATACTCCTGAGCATCAAGGCGTAGTAGTATTCAGCATGAATGATGTCCCACTAGTACTTCATATCATTTCGCTTTTCCTCCTCCCATGCAAACCGATTCTTTCCTCAGGGATTCGGTGTAACTGCCCGGTCAACCATCGACACGCGCAAACTAGATCCCACAGCTATTGTTGTATTTCATCAAGCGTACGTCCCTCCCTGCTCAGCTGTCTTGACATTTTACTTATTCCCTCCACCAGAGATATTGGGGAATATCTACGAGATGAGGTTCATCCATCGTCTTTTTCCTCCTCTCAAATGCTAACTTGCTTCCCAGGAAACGCTCTTCTGAACTGTCTTGTTCGCCACGCTGGTCGTTGGCTGTAACTCCTTGCTCTGGTAATGGGAGATTATGTATGGACCCCATCACGTAGACCGTCCGCATATGCGCGATACCACCAATCTTTTCGGTCAGTTGAAAAGTAGATTCGACTTTGCTTAATTAAATACAATTACAAGTAATCTTGTTTGAACCGGTGTGGTGCGCGTGGTCACCTCACCTACTCCGTCAACTACGACCACCATGACCCAAGTGCAGCCTCACACACGCTGGCAAAACATCTCGGACCACGATGTTACCCCCGAAAATATACAGGATGTCCTTTCCGCCATCGATGATGACCTCTGGGTCGTGGCCGCCTGTGTCGACAGGCTCGTGGACAACGTCGACGTACAACGTTCGCTTCTCGAGCTGGGAATCGCTCGCACCGACTCGGCCGCCCATAGAGCCCAAGCCGTGCCTCACATCCACACCTCCGATGCCGGCGTGCACAATCAAGTGCTCACAATATACTTCAACGGTGCTCCAAAGGACGCACAACTCTGCTACCTGCGTGCCATTCTCCTCCACCGTCATGACAAGCTTTTGTCTTTCGAGCAAATATCCCGGAATCTGCCAACGGAGGAGGAGGATTCTGACGATATTGACGAAGAATGGGAGGATGACCCTTGGGCTGAAGACGGGGAGACATCACCTCGCCTACCACGACGCAGACCAGCCGACCCACCCATTCCGTTGTCTGATTTCTTAGTCGAAGACATGCTGGAAATTGCCTGCTTTTTCGCCTCCCAACAACAATTTGCAGCATTGCAGACACTTATGTTCTACCATTCTGCCACCCTCTGGCCCTTCCGTTTCGCCATCCTTGACAGCATCCCTAGTCACACATACCCGTCCGAGTACCGCGATATACTTCCTGCTTATGACGTCAATCGTGATGCAGAGAAGGTACCATCTTCCAGTAATTGGAGGTCAGAGCAGGACTGGGTCGAGACTCCCGAGGTCGACGCTGCGTTAAAAGCGTCGCAAGCAGTTGCTGGCATGGAAGTTGGGTTGCCTCAGTCAAACGCTGATGTTACAGCATACACGGAGCCTCTTGGACCCAAGGGTCTTGCGACCTGGTACAAGCACCGTGTCGACACTATCATTTCGTCCACAGGTATTCTGGATATAGCGCTCGCGACTATCCAGCACGGGGCTTCTCATGGAGTACCTGAGCTCGACGAGCTGGGAGAAGAACTCAGCCTTCTTTCCCGATTGATCTACGATTCGTCGCAACCTCGCGAGCCACAGGACAGCCAAGATTGGACACTCGCTCGCTGGCGGAGCATGGAACCTACAGAGGTCGTGAACGCCTACCTTACATACTCAACCCCCGAGACCATCGCCAGGGACATCGCTAGCCTCGTGATGCCCTATTTATTCGTTTTGGAGGCACGTGCAGAACGAGCTGGTAGTCCCGACCCAGATCTACCTAATCGCTTGCTTTATGACTATATTCTTTCGGCCCCTTTAGCGATCGTTGCCGCAATATTTGAAGCCTCCAAGCCTACTCTTCCCACCGCACAACGCATCATTCGCCTTGATGAGGACATTGCAAGACTCGCTCTTGCATGTCTATACGGCAGTGACAGCCGCACTGAGTGGTCTATGATGAGTTCCATATTCGAATGCCTTCCGGCTTGGGAAATTGCACCAGGCACCGAGGATGAGGCAGATGAAGCAGATGCGACGATAGTGTCCCTCGGATCTTTCGTGACACCCTCCACGACCCGGCCGCACTGTTCACCATCTGATTTGATGCTCTTCTTCAAACCGCTCCCGCTTGTTTCTCTGTCACATGCACTGGATATATTGGACGTACATTTGGAATCCGGTGAAATATTGTCTCGGTGGAATGTAGAGGTACCTTTGCGATGGTTCTTGCAAAGTGCACATGATGCAGTTGAGCAACGAGCACGTGCAAACAGAATGGCTAGAAGGACAGGGGACTCGAGGGAGCTGAAAGGAAGAGAGGAGTGGGAATGGCTGCTGGAGGACATGCTCAAGCTTTGTGGAAGTGGTGAGACTGAGGTCAGGAGCGCGTTCGGACTTTTATCTAAACAGGAGGTTTCGTCGATATTCTTCTCCGGCTTGTTGAGCTCGGGTTGTGAGTGTGTTTCGTCTTCCTTGCCAACGTTCTCACCAATCATGGTAGCGTTCGACACTGCACGCGATTTTTTCCAATCGAAGCATGGAAGGCTGTCAATACCTCCTCATGTTGCGGAAGACATTTGTCTCTCGGTCTCACACGAATTTTACGACAATGCTAGTTCAGGAAATTACAAGACTGGCGACATGAAACTTGCCTATGACTGGTAATGAATCACCTACATCTCCGCACCAATTAACTTACTCTCTCCCCAGCCTCTCCGTCCCACTTCCTTCCGAGCGTCTCAGTAGGGAACGCGACTTTATTGAAGCCACTTCCCGACTTTCCTCGTTCAATATACTATCACGCCCTGGTGTTCAGCTTTCCCCAATCGAGATCCGCCTGACCAAGGATCGGCTTTCTCTCATTTCGCGCGTCCTCTCGAGTACAGCAGACGCATACAAGCACACAGAAGTCATCCTTGACCTCCTATACAAACTCGGCTTCAAAGGCGACGTAGTCGCGGAAGTGAGGATACTTGCCATGCTCTCTGACACTGCGCTCCAAGCCGAAGACTTCTCTCGCGCCTACGAAACCAGCAAACGAATGATTGAAAAGGTCTCCAAGCTGAACGCGGACGCGCCCGGCGGCAATGAGAACGAGGCTGTTCGGGAGGCGAGCGATGTCTGCTGGGTCGCTTGTTTCCAGCTCGGGCGGCATCCCGGATTCGATGACGTGGAGGCGAAGCTCTCCCTTTTGGGTCGTGCGCTGCAGCTCTGTCCCGCCGACAGACTGCATGATATTCTCACCTCTTGGCGACGTTTGGAGAGGGAAGACCTCGAGAGCCGTCGCGAATATCTGTCCTGTAGGACGGTTGCTACTCATTCCAAGCGCACCATATCGTCGACGTCACAAAAACGTGCGTCTTCGCTTCGAGATAGACTCGGGGAATTACGGATGCTGCCCACGACGCCTCTGATCAACGCGGAAGATGCTGCTGCGCTGGCCGGCAGAGCGTTCAATCGTATGGCGTCAAATTTTACGTTCGCTGTCACTGGCCGGCCGCGTTCTGGCAGCTCCGGAGAGGATTCACGGTCGAGAAGCAGGGATGGGTTCAGAGCAAGGTTCGACGGCGAGGAGGTTTCAACACAGGCAAGTCGAGTTCTACAGAAAGGAATCGGCTGGCTCCTAGGAGCGGACGACGACGCTTAGCGCGTGATCTCCACATTCGTTCATTATATATGCTCGTCAGCATGCTTTGCGTATCGTACTTGAAAGTTATGCGTTTGGAACATATATGTACACTGGACTGAGGACCAGGTGAACAAACCGAAGGAAAGAGAGACAGGGGGGGGAATACTACGGTTAAGAATAAAAAAAGAGCGTGACACCGGTGAGAATACACCCCTATGTAACTAGATATAGGATATAAGGTATGCTGCGGCATGTACAATATGCCCATCGTCACCGTACGATGGGTCCAAATATGACAAGGCAATCCATCCGCAATACAAGAACTAGAAGAATAAAATCGAACGAGTGTGGATATTTCAAGTGCCGTTCGCGAAACGTGCTCCGTGGCCAGTACGGATCCTAGGTCGGTCAACCACGCTAACCTTCTTCGGCTGCTCGTCCCAAGGTGAAGCCTGACGCTTCGGTTGTTCTCCTCGACCACAAACCTCGCAATATTCCAGGTGGTCTACTGCCCTGAGATCCTCCACTTCAGACGTCAAATCTCTGATCTGTCCCTGCAACTCCCAAACCTGTTGCTGCCAAGCCTTTTTAGTGGACGCCAGCTGATCCTGTAGCCCTTTGATGGTCAAGTTTTCTTCTCCCATCGCGTCCATCGCGGTCGCAGATGCGTCGTCACTGCGACGGGTGGATACAGGGGTGAAGGGAGACAATGCATTATTCGAGCTTGCAGCGGAACTCGGCGTGCGCACGTCATGTTGCGTTTCTTCCGCTACGATGTCGGCAAAGTGGGAGCTGAAGCAACCCGACACCGGCCGAAGTTGGAGGCCTGGGAATCCACCATTGCCCGGGGGAGCACTCTGGGGAACAGTGGGAACAGTCAAAGAGAGGGGAAGGGAAGGTTTAAAGTTCAAGCCCGTCGGCGAGCCTAGCCCCACAGACGAGGGAACGACGCTCTGATCCGAGGCCTTGGTAACGATGGAAAGTGAAGGGGCTTGTCGTCTGCGTCCGGAAGGCCCCTTCCCGTCGGGGCTATCAGCATCCTTAATTGTCACAGCCAATTGGGGATTGCTTGCACTCAAGCCACGCAACGCCGGTGAAGAAGCGGGCTTCCCTACCCGGGACCTGGTGAGCCTCGAGGGTTTCGCCATTCCATGAGTTTGCAAGCCAAGTTCGGCGAACCCATCACTATGAGGGAGTGCTGGTAGGGATTGACCTTTCTCCTTTTCTTCCGAATTACGACCAAAGAGCCGCATGAACCCACTTTTCTTGTGTTTGAGTGCTCGGCCTGAAACAGAGGTTGCAGGGTTGGATTCCTCTGTCTCGCTAAGTCGGGTCTGAGACGGCGCGAGCGGGATAATATTTTGATGAGTTCCCGCACTAATTGATCGAGTGCGGGAACGAGCAATTGGCTCAGCGGTGTCAATTTCCTCGTTCTGCTCCTCTGATGTCTCAGGTATATTTTCTGCATCGGAAAAAGATGACTTTGTCCGAATGACAGAATTGTTGACCGTATTGATGCGAAGTCTCGCTTGAGCTTCTTGAAGGCTAAGAAGGGTAACAGTAGGATTGATTCTCTGAGGAGCGTCAAAACCAGGAGGGGGTGGATGTAGAGACAGAAATCTGGTGTTGCGACCAACAAAACTACCATCGTGCTGATGAAGGACACAAATTGGAGAGGAGATTTCCTTGCCGTTGACACGACGATTTCCTTCACGGGAGGTTAATGACGTAGTGGACGTCTTGGGGGAAATGGCTGAAAACGCGGCGGATTTGACACTGGTGGAGTCGGTGATAGTACAATTTGAGTCACTTCCACTCATATCTTCGGGGATTGGGTGATGAGAGGGTATCGTCTCGGAAGATGGGGTATATGATGGAACAACCAGATCAGGATTAGCATAAGGATGTACGAAGTCATCGTGAGAGGAATGTCGTTCTTGAGACAAACGGACCGGGAATGGTTTCATGCTGCGCTCGCGGCCAATGCGAGAAACGTCAGAGGACGAGGAACGTGTGGGCACAGTTTCAAGGGGTAACGCGGGAGGAGCCATCCCATCCAAACTGACCGTAGCTCTGGACAACGATCCGTGAGTCTGAGGGAAATAAGAAGAGGGCTCTGGATAGTTGGGTGTGCGCTGGTTACGTATAGAAGAGTTGGTAGATGATGACAAGGAGGTGGTCGACATGGATTGCCTCGCAAGATCACTGCATTGAACGTTGGTGAAACGGAAAGAAGGTACAGTTTTCGCAGCGACTCACTATAATGCACCACGAGTGCTCGAGTAGGCACTCGCTGGAATTTCGAAAGAGGTGGACGAGCTCTGTGAGCGAGCTGAATCGAAACTAGGTCTACCGGCAAGGGAGGAGCCTCGGGTAAAAGTGCGAATGAGACTGTCAGCTCTGGCGGCTTTGCCTTTGAGCTTACTCCCGAATGTGCCAGACCGAGGACTGATGTCTGGTTCCTCGAGGTGCGGGCTAAGATCGTCCGTCTCCCAGGGGGCACGAGAGTGGAATCTGATTTTTGGACCCTGCAGACTTATTCGGTGGGAGGCATCGTCAGTAAAGTCGTCAACGTCGGAGTCATCCTGGAGGCCCTCGGTAGAGAGAGAACGTATGGTAGAAGCTGTTTCATCGTCCAAGTCTGGGCAGGCGGGATGGTTAGGGAGGTGGGAGAGGGCGTCGGCGTGTAGGTCGATGTCAGGAGAAGGATAGGCATGGCTATAGACGGAAGGAGAGTCGGGAAACTCGGTGAGGTTTTTGTGGTCAGTGAAGACCTGGACAGAAAGGCAGAGCCTTGGAGGTAGTGGTGCTAGGCTTTGAGGGCCCGG
>JBBPLL010000042.1:0-21769 GCA_038089755.1 Leccinellum rugosiceps | reverse complement strand
GATATGCGAGACATCATCATAAAATGGCAAGGATGGACGCTGTGCTTACGTCGGAAGGCGGTCGGAGGTGGGGAGGGCGGGGAGGTCACTGTCGTGGGTGTCGGTCGGGGCGCGCAGCGACGGCACCATCATGGTGGTGGGGGAGAACGATGAGGACAAGCCACGGATTTTACCAGCCGAGACACGTTAGCTCAGTGTGATGATGGACCCTTCAGAAAGTTACATAAAGACATGTCACTTTTTCTCATGTCCGACTCATCTCGCTAGAGCAAGTACTAGTACGACGACGACTGCATCATGATCCTGATCCACCCAGCCGACCTCGCTACCTCCGCCAACGGGCGCGTGTGCGGCAAGCCCTGGAAACTCCAAAAGTCTGCCACAGTGTACGCGACTCGATCCCACCCTCTGTGCACGTCTGTTGATCGGACCATACTCCAGTCGCTCGCAGTCCTCCGAAGGACACAAGACTAAATGGCACGATCGCATGGAGAAAACCAAGCGTGAACAGGCCATCAAAAAGCTCGAATCTGAGCTCAAGCAGGAAAAGCAGGCAGAAAAACAACGGTAAGTTCCCTTCGGCAACGTTCTCCACGCGCCACACACCCGACCTAGGAAACGGGAGATAACCCTTCAACGCCAGAAAGCGGGTGAAGAACGCCGCAGACTGGAGCAGGAAAGAGCCACCGTACGTGCCCACATCTCCCTTTAGACCTGATCAACCTCTGACATTGCTATACGTAGATGGGTGCGAGAAAGGCTGCCCGACTGCGACGCAGAGCTGGACGCACCAAGAAAATTAACGGGTGAAACACACAATGTATCCCAATACTCTGGTATTTTTGCAGACTTCATCATAGCCGTAGATGTAGTAGAACCGTTTGTCGATACACATCAAAGAGTCAAAACGACGCTACAGAGCCCATGTCACGTCCACCTCTTCATCCTTCACAAACGGTTTGTCCAGTCCCGCGATAACACTTTCGCACAAGGGACAGCTGCTTGCCAAAACATCATCCAGCTCTGTCCGCAGCTTCTCCGCCTGTTTCTCGGCATCTTTGCTAGGTTCCTTCTGGCCTCCCCCGGTGCCTATACCGGGTATCCACCCGGGAGCCGCTACGACAGAAGCGAGCGCATCTGGTAAAATCAGATCACGTAACCGATCACCAGCAGACAGGATATTCCGTCCGAGCGAACCCGTTGCTTTGGTGCCGTTCGGGTGCGCGTTGGCAAAGTTTGCCGAAAGCAATGTGCGCTGTCGCGCCAGTTGACGCACGTCCCCTGAAGATGGAATAGTCTGATGTTCCCCGGGACCCATCTTTGTAACGTCCTTGATGAGTTCAGTCTGCAGACTGAGAATCCGTCTGAGCGCATGAGCTGGCAGGTATTCTTTCGCCTTACGCAGAGGTCAAATCGAGAGCGTTGCATGAACATGCGCAAACTCACCAGTCCGATCAGGCAGTCAGCATGAAACGTGTGTTGGCAAGGGAATATATAAGATTGCCTCGTCAGCAGCAGTTGCGCACAAACGGAGCACCGCTCTCCAGCATCAATAGTGACGAAACGGTTCTTCAGTTGCGCGATATCTTGTTTGATCGACTCGGCAGTGCGCGTAGCGTCATCCATCTCCCTCTTCAGATCGTCGATGTGAGCCGAGTAGCCTTCCAAGGCATGTGCGATTTCTTCTTTAAAGTCATCTATGACGACAAAGTCGGGGAAGAAAGGCAAGATGTCTTCGATCTTCAACAAGTCGGTATCTTCCAGAAATCGCATTGCACTAGTTCCGAGAAAAAAAAGGATTCAAGAGAATGCCCACCACTAGGCAAATTGCGACTCACGCTTTGATGTCTTTCTTGTCCTGCACGACATACCGAGCAATCTTTAGCCAAAGCTTTTTCCTCAACTGAGGGTCATCTTCTGGCATGTCGGCGTTCATCTTTGCTAGTTCAAGGTCGCCCTTCTGGAGCGCGAGATCGACGCTGTTTTCATACAGGCCCATCTTCGAGTAGATGTGCACGCAGGGCTGTGTCCGACCCGCTTTCTTGCACAATCGCAGAGCATAATCCAAGTCATAGTACGGTTTACCAGTCAGTGGATTGCAAGGTGCCGTCATCAGAAAGCGTAGCAGAGGGCCATCGTCACCCGAGGACGCAGAGATGTGGAATGTCACCAGTAGGTTATGAACTGTAGAGGAGGTATTGTGTTGGTTGAAAACAACATGATTGAGATATCGCACAGCTTGATTTGGTACCAATGGATCGCGCGGAAGGTGCTGCAGTTGCAAGAGGGAAGGTATCAGCCGCAACGGATCCAGAGCCGATTGTTTGAGCCATGAGTCAACCATAACTTTCGGCGCATGTCTTGTGAGAACTGCGCCGAAACGATAGTAAAGTTCTAGATCCGACTGGGACCATCAATTCGTTAGTCGGTACGCCAGGCTAAATCAATCAACAAACCTGACGATTGAGGGTGTCGATCGCTTTCAACCAATCTTCTTCAAGTATCCAGTGTTGAATAACCCGTTCATAATCCCCGACCACAGTTGCGTAGAAGAGTAGCATGTCTGTTCGCCCGTGAGATTGTATAAGTTCGTACACGGTATTGCGATCAAGGTTTGCCTACCGATAGAGATGAGCATGCAGTTAGGACGAGGCCAGAATCACTGACCTTGTATGTTTCGAAAAAGTGACATAGATCCTCTTCGAGAATAGTGCGCTCTGCTTGTACGTTCTCCGCATCACTTGTCGCCGCTTCGGAAGCACAAAGATCATCCAGCTCATCACATTTTCCAAGATAAAATTCGACGAGCCAAGTTGCTAGCATCATCCGTGCCGTCAGATCCTAGTAAACGCGCATATAAGCCAGGTGCCACGTGAAAATATCCCAACTCACAGTTTTGCGGGTTCGTTCCAAGCGGCTTATCAGATATGACCGAAGCGCGTCCCGTTCTCCGACGTCCAGAAACTTAAGCGTCACCTCTTCAAAGGGGACCGAACACTGCGTATAACATTGAGCCGCTTGGAAATATCGTTTTTCTTCGAAGAAAGCATGAGCTTGGGCGGAAAGAATCTCGTCGCGATGAGCGGCAGTCTGAGGACATATTTGATTGTCATTCAAGATGTTCGGCAGCACAACTGACCTTGGCATATCGCAACGCGGTATCAAACTCCTGCTGTGCAAGATATATCTGCCACACGTCACGGCTCTCGTTGCCGACCACCAGCTCAAAGATCGACTCGTTCGTATAAACCCAATATGTCTTTCGAACAGGATCCGCTGCGAGCCCCTTGACTGTCTCGTGTGGTCTCTGCAACGTCGTGAGACGTGCACTTCAGCCATGATGGTTTTCCTTACCAGAGGGATGACGTCTTCATAAGTCTGTTTGCCGTTTAAGGTACATATTCCTACGATGCGATCTTGGTAAAGTAGGATGAAGTGAAACTCGGTGAGTAGAATTGAGGTGGGTACTTCGGGATGCGATTGCGGGGAGGAGTCAGGATACGACAAAGGTGGGTAGGGGAGTAGCTGAGTTGAATCAATGTGACCGTCGGAATTCGGGTCAAAGTTAAGAATCCCATGATAGATCCCTGGTGCTGGACAAAACGGCATTCATGAACAAGGTGCATTCGGATTATGGAAACACTAACCTGTCATCCATGCGAGAGTCTTGGGTAGTGAGAGCGCCTGATCCGAATTCGGCGTAAAGAAGTGTAGTTCCGAATATTGCAGGTCCCCCGGTAACTCAGATATCTCTTCGTTGTCTCAGTCGATAACATCATGAAATAGTGTGGGGAACTCACTTGGAGCTGTTTCTCGGTAGACAGCGAACAGGGAGGAGAAGAGACGACCACCGTCATCCGAACGCCGGTCTAGCGTGCCTGTGAATTGGTAGATGCGCGAAGGTGTGGTCACGATCACTAGTGCGTTGGTTTGATCTGGGGGAGGAAACAGCTCAAATTTAATGCCCGTGATTGGTGCTTTCTCGGGCAACGAGAAGAGCAACTGCAAGTGACGTTCTTGCGACTTGAAAAGATCCTCTCCTGCATCTAGGACTGCTTCGAAAATGGCACCACTGCGCGTTCCAAACAAGAATTCCTTGGTCGAGAGGGAGTGCGACGACGACAGTAATGCAGCTTTGTTCCATGAAATACTCTCGATGACCAACTTGTTGAAGGATTTCAGCTGCCTTGGTTTCTTCCATCCGCGGTAGAGATACCAATTCTCTCCTTGGTGGGACGAGATGACGAGATGACGACCAGAAGGATCGAGGAATATCTTGTATATGGAGATCTCCGTGGATTTTCGGGGAATAGGGATGTGAAGAACTTGTTCCGCGTGTGCAAGCTCGATGAGAACTATGAGATTTGAAGAAAGTGCCATGGCGAGGACGTCGGAGGAAACGGCGAGCGAGACCAATGGAGCAGGAAGCGTGTACTGCACTCTTCCAAGGTCGAAGATGGCTGCATCAACAGGGGAAGTTGTGAACGGTTCCTCCATCTGTGGCAAGGTCAGACACATGGAAAGCAAGCGAACTGGATAACTTGCTTGGTCGTACGGAGAAGGCTCGAAGCCGTCATAGTGGACCTGAGGCAGCGGAGAACGTGCATGACCAGACGGTGCTGTATGCTCTACGACTGTAATGTGATGTCAGAAGTGGCAGACTCTGCTAGGTGGTCGAACTTACATTCGTCGAACATGGTCACAAGTAAACTGTCTTATTAGTCATCTCAGATTCTTCAACTACATCCATCATGGCTCGACCCGTCCCAAGGCTCTTTCTCATCCGACACGGCGAGTTCACATGCACTGACAACATTTGAGAACGACGTTGACGACACCACAGGCGAGACCGAGTGGTCTCTGAACGGGTGAGCCCTCTGCTACTCCACCCCCCGATCAAAATCACTGACCGTAGTCTGTCATTTGGCCGTCATGTAGGCTCACTCTGCGGATATTGATATTCCGTCTCCAACTGAGTCTTGGAGATTCCAGACAGGGAGGAGTGACATTCCCCTCACAGCCCGCGGCGAGCAGCAGATCAAGGAGAAGGCTCTTATCTTGGTTGGGCAAGACCGTCAGTACTGTCATCAAACGAACGATCGGCTGGTCTTTAACCATCTCCCAAGGACCCATTGACCCAAAGAATTTATGTGTCGCTTTGGTCTCACCCCGGATCCGGGCCCACAGAACGTTTCATCTCCTCTTTGAGCACATGCCAGAACTCCCCGATCACGTCCTAACTGAGCAAGTGCGTGAATGGGACTACGGCGATTATGAGGGGCTCTACAAGCAAGAGATTCTGGCTAGACAGCCAGGTTGGGCCATCTGGAGGGATGGGTATGTCCTTCAACGAGGCGAACTTGGACGGTTCATGATCTTGATCGTTAGCTGCCCTGGTGGCGAGAGTGTGGGCGATATGTGCTCTCGCGTGGATGGTGTGGTCGCAAAGGTTTAGCATGCTCGCGGATCTGTCCTAGCATCCGACTGAGGTCACACAGGTTCGCGAGTACCACCGCCAGTATTTTGAGGAGGGAAAGGGGACTCGCGATGTGCTCATCGTCGCCCATGGGCACTTTAGTCGCGTATTCATATCGCGATGGATCAACTTTGACTTGGCGCTTGGTATGATCGCACCCATCGGCATGGGTTGGCAGCGCTGACGGTGGTCCAGGCACACACTTTAACGTTGAACCTGGCGGAGTGAGATTGGCACTCGTGCAACATGCAGTCGATGTTCTGATGTTTTCTTCCAGGTTTCTGTTCTGTCATATAACCACAGGTCGCTCGACGAGCCTGCGTTGGACGCGCTCAACTTGTACGCGGATCTGAGGTGACCGCGCTATTTTTTTTTTTCGTGTATGTACGTGTGTAAAATGAAAGATTTGTCTGCGCTGCCGTGATCAAAGTTCAGTCGCGTCCCTGGCAGTCTGCTCTTGCCTTTGTTCTCTTTCTTTTTTTTGTCTTTCTTCACTCGTCTGGTGGACATGACCGACGTTGAGCCTCCTGCATCTCCAGCTCTTGACGAGCGTGTTTCCCTTGAGTCCGTACCTGCGTCGCACGACGCACCTTCGGACGCTCACGAAGAATACGAGGCTTCTGACGTCGTTGATCAAGACCCTAATGCATATGCTGAGCCGGAAATCGTCCATGATATCGCCGACGTCGGGACGCCCCTCGACGAGATCGTAAAAGGAGTAGACGGCGACCAGGATGTCTTCACGGCGCCCGGCCCTGCCCCCGCCGCGGGCGTGTCCGCTGGCAAGACCGATGTGCCTTCCAAAGGTATGACGCCTCCAAGCAAGGACAAGTCTACAGGGCTTGCAAAGCCTGTTTCCGGCAAAGTAAATTCATCTACGCCAACACACAAGAAGGTGTGTTAGACGTGCTTTACTGGCACGTTTACTTCATTTTTAACCATGTGCTGCACAGGCCTCAGCCTCTACCACGTTGAGTGCTGGCCACGTCAAGGCAGTCCTTCCAGGCAAGGCCACTACTGCATCTCCTTCCTCCCCTCTCTCCAAAACCGCTACCTCGTCCTCCGCAAAAAAGCCTGCTACCACAGCCTCCACGAATCTCACCAAGACTGCTACCATGGCTTCGTCTAGAAGTTCTGGCCCCGCCCCACCCAGTAGGAGGTCATCTATGTTCCCCCCGAGGGCACCTTCGGCGACTGGAGCACCTACCCCCAAATCACGGACTTCGACCTTGCTGCCGTCGCTGTTGTCTTCTAGCTCATCCAAAGCTTCTCCTGCCGAGCTGAATACAACCTCTCGTTCCTCTGTCGTCTCACCACCTACCTCGGTCTCATCCATCAAGTCTAATGCAACCGGCGGGACTGGCCTTCCTCCCACTGCCGCCCCACCTCGCCCTCGTGCCAGCATTTCGGAGGCCGTTAGGAGGACTCCTTCTAGTTCAAGACAGCCACCCGCCGCTCCTGTGCAACCTCCGCAGAGGCCTGGAATGCGACCAATGGGGTCAATCTCCTCTATTAGGGAATTTCGTGACGATGGCAAGCCTCTGGAAGATCTACAAGCACAGGTATGTCATTGCTTTTCAATGTTGACTAGCCCAATTCTTACATGGCGCACAGCTAAAGGAGGCCAACGAGAGACTCTCCGCCAAGTCGACTGAAGTTGTTGCCCTCGAAACTAAGATCGTGGAACTCGAAGCATCCCTTAGCGAAGCCATCGTCGACGCTAGAACCAAGACCTCATCTCTCGAGCAGCTTCAAATTAGCAAGCAATCGTCAGACGCCGACATTCAGGATCTCAAAGCTCGTTTACAGCAGATAGATGCAGAACGCTCTCATGACCTAGCTGCACTCAATTCTGCTAGAAAAGAGGTAGATATCTTGTTGTTGGATTCCGCTTCCTTTTGACATTCGTGTTGCAGCTTAACAGCGCGAATGAGGTGATGGCCGGCCAGGCCGAAAACATCAGGGCTCTTGAAGAACAGATTGAAGCGTTGCAGGCGGATATTGCTGCCGCCCAGGAGAATTTTGAGTCGCTTCGGGCTTCAAGTGATCAGTCCTCGGCTGCGGCTGTGGCGGCTGCGCAGATGGAACGTGAGGCCTTCATCCGGGCCAAAGCCGACATCGAAACGGTCACTACGGAAGTAAACAGTCTCAGGGCTGCACATAATAAAGCCGTTCAAGATGCGGCGGCGAAATCCAGCGAAGCTCAGCAGCGCGGAGCTGAGGTAGTCGCCCTCACTGCTCAAATCGGTGAATTGAGAACAGAACGAGAGGAGAGCGCTGCCAAGATCTCAGAGTTGGAAGTTGAAATTCTGGAGCTGAAGGAGAGCCAAGAGGACGCAGAGGACAAGCACAACAGAGCCCTTGATCGTCTCGAAAACCTCGAAGCTGAGCTCAAGGTGGCCGTTTCTGCCACGGAGCAAGCCCTACGCGATGCCGAGGCTCGGGATGCGGAAAACAAGCAGATAGCCGCTGCAGCTGCTTCCCGCCATGCCGACGAGCTGCAGCTCGTCAATTCTGATCTCACCAAAGCTGTTTCGGACGTTGAGTCGTTGAGGGCGGAACTTGCTGCAGCTCATGCTTCCCATGAGGAGACGAAAGCAGCGGCCCAGGCTTCCGCCGAAGCACACGAACAGGAATTGGACGAAACCGAACAGTCATACCTCTCGAAGCACATTGAAATGTCGGAAGAGATTAAGCAGCTTACTGCTGAACTCGAGGTAAAAACAATCCTTGCATATGTTGTCAAACCCCTGATTTCCTTTTCTCTAACAGGGTGAGGAGGCGAAATACCAAGCTAAAGTTGATGCCTTGGAGGCCGAGCATGAGCAACTGCTTAATGAGGCGTTCGAGCGAGCCAAGGCAAGTAGAAAACGTTTGGAGAATTCTAGGGGCCATATGAACTGATACGAGCTACAGAACGAGGCAAGAGAAGCGCACGGACAGGACCTCCAGGCTCTACGTGCCGAGTCACAGGCCAGCATTGAGCAACTTCGTGCTGGTCACCAGTCTACCCTCGACGAACTCCGGGCGGAACACGAGGCGGTCCTCGAATCTCAAGTTAGTGCTATTGAAAAACAACTCAATAGTCAATCTCTCGAGCTTCGGGCCACCCAGGAAGACCTTTCGAAAGCGAAAGCCGCGCTGGATACATCACGTGCCGACGTCGAGAGCCTGAAGGCACAGCTCGAGGACGCTCACGCCAGTCTCATAGCAGCCTCGGCAAATGGCGATCAAGCTGCTGAAATCGAGCGTCTACACAAAGAGCTTGGTAACTTCCGTGACGAGAATGTCATGCTCAACGATGTGTTGGCCGTCACGAAGGAATCTCTCTCGGAGATGTCAACGAACCATTCAAAGGAACTCGAAGAGGCTGCGCGTATCCGTGTGGAAGAAGTCATGAAACTCCAATCCGCCCACGACGGGGAGCTCAGTACCCTGGCCGCCCAGAAGTCCGAGCTAACGTTATCACTGTCCGACTCGCAGGGTGAAGTTGCAATGCTGAAGGCACAACTGGCTGCTGTCGAGCCGACTGTGACGCCAAGGAACAATGGCGCTGTGCACGCGTCTTCCACGAACGTGACACGGGACGAACTGCAGAAAGTTCACGAGGCACACAATCTAAAGATGCATGACCTGCAGGCTGAACACGAGCGGGTTGTCAGGGGGCTGAGAGTAGAAGTGGAGGCACTTCAGACAGGGTTGAACGACGTTCAGCAGGACGTTGCGCGGAAATCGATGGAGATCCAATATCTCGAGCAAGAACAAGAAGAGAGCCAAGACTCGATCACTCGGTATGTCAAGGTCTTTGGACTGCAGAGCTTGTTTGGAGTAGTGATTGCGCTGGCCGTGATCTTTGATTTCATCTAACTACGTTGCTTCGCATGGCTGGTTCTATCGTACACTTTCCTGTTGTCATCTTTTTTTTTTGTTCAATCGCGCCGCTTTCATTCCAACTAAATTATTAACTGCGTCTCGCACGTTTTTCTTACAGATTAAAAGCGGATCTGGAAGCACTGAAATCGGCACCAGCGTGATCGAATGCCCAACGGCACCAGGCCTCCCTCATTCCTTGCGGCCTCGTGGATTCGGTGCGGTTTTCATACCTTTTCATATGGCTTTCCCCAACCATGACCATGATCGATCGTATTCATTCCGGAGCTTTACCCCTCTTGTGTGGTCGCAAGAAGGTTTGTATACACTATTTCTTCGTTACATACCTATTTTTAGTTATGCGCGCATGGGGACTCTAATTAGTTGGCGTGTACTTTGAACGCACACTTAATAGACAAGGACGTTGGGGTGCAGACCACCGTGAGGGGCATAAATTTGCAGAGACATTGACACGGACGGCCGACTCGGATGCGGTGTCAAAGCGGCGGTAAAACAGTGTTCCTAAAAAGGAATGTCCGCATTGACGTACTACTAAAAGCTTTCCGAGTCGGCTTTGTCCCTTCTCTCATTCTCATTCCATTTTGTTCTGTCCCTCTCCGACGACCAGCACACGATGGCAATCCAAAAGGAACCCGGCCAGAAAGGCATCAACTGGTCTAACATTGCCGTCGGTGCGTCCTTTGCTTTTTCAGTTGTGTACTCCCTCTTATTCAACTTCACCCCGCAGGTGCGATCATGAACATGGTACAATTTGTGTTCTATTTTGGTACCAACTTGTACTGACGTCCGCAATCCCATCACCTCGTCACTTTCAGTTTGTCAGTAGCTCTTCTTCCTGACCTCTGTTCCCCCCACTTACCCGTTTCTCCGTTCCCGCAGGAGGCAAGTCTGCTCCGCGCCTAGTGTTCATTTGCACGCGAATGACCTCTCCGCTCAGGTTACGACTCTCGGACAACCTCTCGAGGTCCTCAAGACCCAAATGGCTGCCAACCGGTCACAGACAATGGCCCAGGCTACCCAGGCCGTCTGGGCTCGTGGTGGTATTGCTGGCTTCTACCAGGGACTCATTCCATGGGTATGTGTCCGAGCGTTCTCTTCTCTTTTTCTTTCTTATTCTGAACCATCCTGTAGGCATGGATAGAGGCTTCCACCAAAGGCGCCGTTTTGCTCTTCACAGCTTCCGAAATCGAGTCCGGTGCTGTGAATGTGGGCATCAGCCCCGCCACAGCTGGTCTCCTGGGCGGCATGGCTGGTGGTGTGGCTCAGGCGTACGCAACCATGGGTAAGTAAAGTCGCCGGTAAATTGCCGATGAGCTGCAATGACCTCAAGGCTAGCGCCCGCCGCTATGCTCACGCGAGCTTTGCCATCTTACGGCACCGATGCGATATCCCTAGTACCTTGCCGTTTACTCAGTCTTGCTTGATAGGTTTCACGACTTGCATGAAGACCGTTGAAATTACCCGGCACAAGGAAGCCGCGAGCGGTATACAGCGCTCCACCTTCCAAGTATTCATGGACATTTACCGGAAGGAGGGCATTCGCGGCATCAACAAAGGTGTCAACGCGGTCGCTGTGCGTCAGTGCACGAACTGGGGTTCTCGGTGAGCTGCCTCCCTGATCTTGTTGATTCATCGCCAACTCATTATTTCCTAGTATGGGTTTCGCTCGGTTGGCTGAGACCATGATCCGAAATGTGCGTGGTAAGGGTGAGCAGGATAAACTGGGTGCGGTCGACAAGATACTTGCTTCTTCGATTGGTGGTGCTCTGGCGACATGGAATCAGCCTATTGAAGTCGTCCGTGTTGAAGTACGTTCGCCTTACAAGATTTGTTGCCTCTTGGGAAACTAACCCGTCATGTGCAAGATGCAATCAATGGCCAAGGCAGCCAACCGTCCAGAAAAGCTTACCATCTTGAACACACTTAGCTTCATCTACAAAGAGAATGGTATCAAAGGTCTCTACCGGGGAGTTACGCCTCGCATTGGTCTCGGGATCTGGCAGACCATCTGCATGGTTTCTTTCGCGGACTATGTCAAAGAGTGGGTGAAGGGCCGTCAATGAAAGAGCCTCGTTCTTGTTGGATTCCTAGTCATAGAAAACTATATCCTTGTCCTCGCGTTAATCATACGATTACATAGATAATTGACAGTGTTAGGCACACGACTTTGAGGTTTGACTGATACGGTCGTCATTAGCTCAGACTCGGACGGGTTTTGTGAAAACCCAACGTTGCCAGTGGGTAAGCTTCCTGCTTCCTATCTGGTCACTAGACTAGATTTGATCTACGTGCAATACTGATGCATTTTGTGCACTTGGCCGATCTCAGGCTGTGGCATTGGTTTGATGACGAAGAAATCAGTGTTGATAAATTGTGTCTGAATGTCGAATAGGTTCAAGTTATTTATGGTTGCGTTGAAACTTGAAACAGAGCGTGCACTGGCAGGCACCCGAGCTCTGTAAGGTAACGTGTTGTGCTTGTTCGGGTTGGCGGCGCCAACCACGTCTTCGCCATCCCCAAGTCCCAAGCAATGAGTGCTGCACAGATTTCACCGAAGGCGCCGTTGAATCCTTTGTTGGCTTCGTATCTCGTCCAGCTCGCCAAGAACCCTCTTCGCACCAAGGCGATAACATCAGGTTGAGCACCTTTCTGCCATCATACTTTTCGCATTCGGGCGCGTACCGACTCATGATCCGTCCCAGCGACATTCTCTTTCCTCCAGGAAGTCATCGGCTCGAACGTGGCTGGCGTTCCGCCCAGCCCGACTCCAAAAGATGCCCCGGCGCTCTCCAAGGCCCTCGCGCGCGCACACATCGACTCCAAGGCGTTCAAGATGGCTCTGTACGGCTTCTTCGTGTCCGCGCCTCTCGGCCACTTCCTCGTCGGACTCCTGCAGAAAGCCTTTGCCGGCAAAGTCGGCCTCAAGTACAAGGTGGGCCAGCTGCTTGCTAGCAACCTGCTTGTTTCGCCAATCCAGGTCTCCGGTCAGTAACTGAACAGTACTAGTACCAGTTGAGGTAGCACGCGCGCACGCGTTGACGTCCCTTTCCATTTCCAATAGCTTTCTTGGCATCTGTCGCCGTGATCAACGGTGCCAAGTCCGTGGACGAGGTCATCCGTACCGTCAAGGGGGGTTTCTTCTCGGTCATTCAGGTACGTCTCCGTCCTCTCCTTACAAAACATTGGCCTGATCATATTACACGATAGGTGCATTGGGTTGTTTCGCCCCTGTCGATGGTGATCGCGCAGCAGTTTATTCCAGTCGAAGTACGTGTTCGAAAGCAACCAAAAGTAGACTGGACTGACCCATCGGTATTCTTAGCTCTGGGCACCCTTCTTCAACATCGTCCAATTCACTGTTGGAGTCTGTGCCTTCTTGCTTACGTTAGCTTCTTATCCGAGTCTGACCCTGTTTATACCAGACGGTCTTCAACATCAAGGGAAAGAAATTGCGCCTTGCCGCCGCGAGAAAGGAGGCTGAACGGAAAGAACGTGAACGCGCAGAAGCTGCTTCTGCCAAGGAAGAGAAGGCTGAATGAGCACTGGACGGACACGACATATCATACCCTACTCGTTGATATACATCATCTTTACAATGTTTCACCATCATCTTGGCTATATTTAGGTTATGAATCGTATTCTATAGAGCGATATCCGTTACTATCATACGCGGGTGATGGTCTGAAGGAGATCCCTGCATATAACGGTGTCTCGTACGCCAAGGAGACTGCTCATAGTCTGACCCAGGCTCTCCGACAATCGTTTCAACCTGCCAACCTGTGAGTGCATATGCTCCAGGACGGGCAACCCAGAGCCTTGTTTCCAGGGTCGTGGTCTGTGAAGGGCGCAGCACGCCTCGAATGGTAAGCTTTCCGGCATAGCGTGGTGGAAGCAGATCACTACAAAGTAGTGAGTGAGATGGTCACGGAACTAAAATGAGGAATACTTGCGATTGCTGGACTTCCTCCTCGCTCTTCGCACCAAATTTGATGACATAGCGAGATGGGTGGGTCAGCGAATAATTCCTCAAGGAGAATTTTACAGGGGCAAGACAGATCCTGAAAAGAGTGAGCACGCATGACTAGTTCGTGAGATAATGACTCGACGCACCCCACGCCGAAATTATGCTCCACCATGTCTTCATGCACTGTGACGACCAGAGGGTTCATCGCGGCATTCCATTCACTCTCACGAATCGACTGTAATATATCCATCTTCTTGCGCTGGGTTTCTGCGTACATGCTTCTCTTCACTTTCGCATTCTCCGCACCCTCGATAACCTCCTGAAGAGCAGCATGACCTGCGCCGAGATTCAAGCCCGACAGTAGTGTAAAGCCTGTTCTTTGCTCAGATGGTATCTCCCAGAACACTAAGAAATCCACAGCTAGGGGGTTGAAGAGCGGAAATTTTTGAGGATGAGTGACAGCCGGGATATGCGGATGTTCCCGAATTAAGGTATTGGCAACGATTTTCCCTTTTTCTAACAAAAAAAGACTGGAAACAGCAGGGTCACGCAATGAGATACATGAGTCATACTAAAGAACGCGTGTGAATGGCAAATATACATGAAAATAAGTAAGACGACTCACAGCGGATATATGGCAACACGTAAGATCCAAAGGTGGCGGGTCTTCCAGATCAATCTTGCTCCCGTTCAGAACATCGCCCAGAGTTCTCGTGACAAATGCAGTTGTGGCTTCTATACAGGTAGATGATTCTAAAGGTGATGCATTGAATGAAACGTCGGTCAGTTGTGCAGGTTGCAATGCTGAACTAATAGGCTCTGTTTAACCTGAGCAACAAAAATCGTGGCAATGAACTTACGATGAGAGCGGCATCAAGACGTGACTCTTCCAGCTAGGGCTAATTGAAGTAACTTGTTTAACTTGCATAGTCTTTGAAGATTTATTAGACATTTCGAGGATCACGAGAAATGCACTATCAATCGAAGGGTTCGGAGAGAATGTTGCCGATAATTCTAATGAAGGGTTGACATGGTAGGCTCTGGTTACACGCGTGCAGTGGAAGGCGTGACCTCCGGTCTGAAGATGGCATATACTCAACTTGCAGACCAGTGTATGAGTGAAAGACTTACCTCTCGATACACAAAAAGCAGGCAAAGTTGTTGGGATCCGACATGGCCCGGACGCCACGTAAGAGTGACAACGGTGCTGTCGCCTGAGTGAAGTTCCTTATTGAGGGGGATAGCATAAGGACTCCACGTAGAGAGTTTGTTGCTTATATGTAGAGTTTCTGTAGAGCCAGCTACTGTCGACACTAGTAGCGATGAGTGAGTGGTCTGGAAACCCGTTCTAACCGGAGCTCACAAGATTCGCACTCTGACAACTCAAGCCACATCTGATCTTCTGGACCACCCACCAACCATATCTCACCAATGGGCTTGTGCCCTGTGTTTGTCATCCAGAGCTTCATCGGCTTGCGCTCACCTTCGCTGAGGACAAGCGATTCATCGCTCTCAAATGAGACAGCAAGTTCTTGACTTGCCTCCTCGACGTCAGTTCTAATTAATATATCTGGAGCATAAGTCACAGTTTGTCTTTGTAGGGGAGTGTCTTGTAGTCGTCTACCACGTCGTGCAAGAGATTCCCTGGTGGGAAGGAGATTAAGGAAATTGTAAGTGACGCTGGGGATGATCAGCGAAGCTGCCTGCGACGCTTGCAATGCAACTGAAACCTGGATCAGATTGAGCGGAAGGAATAAGCTCCGAAAGTAGCAGGTCTGCGGGGGCCTTACCACATGGTTTCCCTTCGCACTCAGAACGACTTCCTTCACTCGTTCAATAGTGACATGCTCGCATATCCACGGGGTATCTTTATCCCTCGCTTCCACGACGAGAGATAGATCCGTGAAAGTTACTTCCGCGTCCAATGGGTTTTGCAGAGCAATGTCTACCCAAAAGGACTCTAAGTGGTTGAAGTGAATCGTCACGTTACCCAACCTGTTGGCATGAAGCTTACCACCCACTGCAGCCCTACCACTTTTCTCCAGAGTCTCTTTGCCTCGGGTTCTCCAAAACGCGGACCATACGTCCTCCCTCCTTTCCCATTCTACCTGATCCCCACTGGTAGAGTCGCGAGGTAGCCGTGCGCGACAAGAGGCTGGGCACACGAAGGTAATTGGTAATTTCAAATCGTGCAAGTCAGCATCTTGATCTGAGGTTGACTTTAGATGCTACACAGAAAGTGAGCACCCCAATTGTTTTTCAATGAATGACGCACCGTGAATGCTACCCTAAAATCTTCCAGAAAGACTTTGTCTGTGTTGCCGTCCCAACTTTCATCTCTGTTCACGCGATAGATTTTGGCCAGTGGTGAGGAAGACGCAGATGACCAACGTAATAACCCTAGAAAGAGTTTGACAGCGCCCTTGATGTCACCGGTGGTGTATAATAGTCTCCCTTTAAAAAATTCTATAATTAATGTGGACAAGACCGGTAAGGGGGCCGGTTACCTAGCGGATGCTCGATACCCGATAACACTGCATCAAATCGCATAAGTTCGGACGAAGCTTGCCCTTCTGAATCCCAAAAAGATGGTGATAATGACTTTTCAGGTTGGTTGTTGAAGAGTTCGTGGGCTCTCCGGAGGAAGAACGTCGTCAGCGGTTTCTGATGCAATTCGATGTGAACTCGCAAGACGTGGAATCAAGAGGAGACCCACGATGCCACATTTTTCGAGCTTATTGGCGGCGAAGAGGTACCACAGGGCGGCTCTCCGCTGTGCATTTTTCTGAGCGCTCAAAGATGCAGCATGAGCGAGAAGTATTGCCGATGGTGGTTCCTCAGCCTTCAATGTCGCTGTCCCAATCAGTGCCATTCTACGAGGATGTGAACTGACTGAAAACTTACATTTCCCGCTGCCCATACTAACCATCTTTCTCCCTCCAGCATGTCACCGAGGAAGTCATTGGTGGGAATGCTAGCTTCCCAGCGAACCGCGCACTTGAGGGCTTGCACTTGCGCCTGAGGAGTCATGTCTAAACCTGGTGGATATATGGTAGAAATGGTGAATGAAGCGTGTGCGGCCACGGCAGGGGAGGGTGACAGGAGTAGAGGTAAAATGTCCTAAGGATATTCAGTTCTGATGATGAAATAGGCATAGTTGGCTCCCATTACCGAACCGTCCTTGTTTTCCTTTCTCAGTAATTCCCATACATTGATTGCAAGTTTATAATCACCCAGAATGGTTGCGAACTCTGCAAGGCGTCTGAGCTGGGAGGGAGGTGCATTTAGAATACTTGAGGCGGATGCAGGTTGTGTCGAATTGAGAGTATGCGAGCGAGAGGGGAGGGAAGGAATAGAGGGGGAAGAAGTATGGACGGGATATTGCGTTAGCGTCACGCCTGAACCAAAAAACTTGCGTGTAGAAGAGAACAGACGTGACGGCAGTCGTCTACTGGATGAATACGCTTCATTCCATTCTAATACACATTTCTCCATCCAAGGGACGAGACTCATGACAACAAACTCTCGTGTGAAGCGCGCCAGTTGCTGGATGTCTGGCTCTGATAGCTTCAAAAACCTCGGTGAGGCGGCCAAGGAGGCTATGGAATGGGGTTGCGACATTGGAGAACCATCCGGCCATGTCTCCGGAGAGGACGGTGGGAGACGAGGGGGGAGGGCGGGAACTGGGACAGGAGGAGGTGGCGGAGAAGGGAGTGACAAAGGAAGGATGAACGTATGCAAACCATACTGTTTCTTGACTGCGTTGAAGAGCGCTGTGGCTCTAATGAAGGAAGGGATGAAGACATGATAGGAGAGGCAAAGTAAAATCACGTACTCTTCGTCAGACAGGGGAGATCCACTCGGATGTACGATAAGAGTAAAGAGAAGATGTGTGGTATCGACCCACGGGGGAAATTCCAATACACGAGAATGGAGGGCAGTGATGGCCTGCAATGGATTTGGAGCTGTAGTAGACACGGCTAGAATGACTGGTAGACCATTAGCGTGGAAGGGGACAAAGGATAATGGGACGGACTGGAGAGTGGATGGTTCCAAGCGTCGTACTTTGAAGGCAAGTGATCGCCTTCGACACAGCGGCAGAGTTCGTCCCACCAGGGCATGCGCGTGGTGTAGCGAGCTGGCGGGTGGTCCAGTTCGCTAAGCCAGTGTGCGCACTGCTTGGCGATGCGCTCGCCAATCCAGTCGATGGTTCTGGCAGCACGCTTCTCGTCGTCCTCGAGACACGCGTGTTCAGTTTCTGCAAGATCGGAGAAGCGGAGGGAAAAGGAAGAATGCGATACTGTGGTGAGAGAGGTCGTACGCGTGGTGACTGATTGAAGAGTTAGCCGGTTAAGGCGGAGGGAAGAAAAGAATACCTTGAGGGAGAGGAGAAAAGGATTGGAGGATGTCGTTGAGGGGTGGAAGGGCAGCGCCGTTGAGGAGATGGACGAGGTCCAGGGATGGGAGAATACAGACATGCGGGCTCAGCGAGGACGGCAACGGTGGACTCATCGCGACCGAGGACGAGGAGGACAACATCCTTATTTATTTATCCCACGATATAAGATACAATAAGTTATCAGAAACCACCGCCAAAGATGTCCCCAAGCAAAAGACCTCCCGCCAACCCGCCGAGCAAGCCTAGAGCAGCAGAGTTACCTCCACCAAAAGGTCCGTTGTCGTAGTTGTTCGAGTTGTAGCCCCCAGGGTGATACGGAGCATATCCACCGTGAGCGCGCATGTACGCCTCCCGCTCCTCCAGTTGTCGCATTCTCTCTTGTCTCGCCAACTCCTGCTCTCGTGCGATCCGCTCCGAACGCAGTCGTCTCTGTAGTTCGTGCTCCTCTAGTCGCCGTATCCTCTCCTGCCTCGCCAACTCCTGCTCTCGTGCCACCCGCTCTGCTCGCACTCGTTTGTGTTCCTCGCGCTCCTCCCTGGTTCCGATTGCCTTGTCTTTCAGTTTTTCAAAGACCCCCCGCTTACGCTCCGAGTGCGAGCATTTCTCGGAGACGGCGTCCGTCGAATCGGAGTGTTTGGAACCAGGTCGCTCCCCACTCCCCGAAGCCTGTCCCACGACCGCATCATACGAGGGAGGCGCGCCAAGATCAGACTCGGAGTGCTTTTCCTTTTTCGCCCTTATTCCCGGATGTTCGCTAAGAAATTGCTCGTCCTCATGGGGGTGCACCCAGATTGCCCGTGCAGGCTCTGTTCTGGTGTCGACCTAAATGGACTTCACGTCAGTGATAGAACGAAAAGGGATGAGACAAAACGAACCCAGAATGGATGGTCGTAGCGAGTATCGTGCTGTTGGATCCAGCCGTCGGGGAGATTCGAATTCGAAAACGACATGAAATGATATGATAACTGAGCGCTTGTGCAAGGAGCCGTCGTCGGATTGATCCCCTCTAAATACCCCAAGTTGGCACTGCACGTGCTGTGGAGAGGCACAGCCTCCACAGCCACCCCTAATTCAGAGCATATGACGACGTAATCATAATCCACTTGAATCCATCCACCCGGTATTGTTATGTAGTATGTTAAGGGTTCAAGCGTGCGTGCGGAGGAAACGTATCGTCTCTTGTATCTTCTGGATCTTCTGTTCGATAGTCATCTGCAACAACCAGTTTGCCCGGATCGTCAACTGAGATGACTCGGGGGGCGTACCTCGAAGAACAAGTACATCTGTTTACGTCTCTCTTCGTTGACGGCTTCCTGTCGTACGATGACGTCCACAAAATGCCGCAGCTCTTCTCTCCTGTTATTGCCCTGCACTGCCCTCACCGGTTCGACCTGTATACGGGCGCCACAACCGCCCTGCCGCACTGCGCCGGCCCGGGACCTACCCGCTCGACCCATCTTCAATTCCGACCGTCCCCACCCGCGCGATGACTCCGTAGCGTCCGAGGTGACACGAGGCGTTTCAACACCCCATCCATCTCCTGCGCTGCCAGCTGCCCAGCCGAACGGAATCGGTCCCCATCCCCCACCCTCATTGGGTTCCGCCCATTTTCCCAGCGGATCCCACTCGTCCCTAGCCTGTTCGGATGGGCTCACCTTCCAATCGCACGCTCCCAGCATCCCAAGCACTTGATTGGCAGTCCTCCACCCCCCATCGCCCTCCATCTTGTCAAGAAACTCCTCCAACCGAAGCACTTCGCCCTTCTCCGCTGCGTCTATCCCGCGCTGCCAGAATGGCACTAAATCATAGACGTTGTCGACGTGAGCATGCATTTCCCACTGCCGTAGACCCTCCGTCGTAAGAGGAGGGTTCCCGATCTTGTCCCGACAAGACTCGTCCACAGTCTCCAGAGCGCTTTCCGGGATACCCATCTCGTTTGCATGGTTCGCATCGTTGCCCTTCTCTTCTGCAGAGGTCGCACCGTTGTGAACAGTTCGCTCGTGATTCAACGCGGTCTTGAGATTAAGGAAGGACGGCTGTCCCTTACGGGTTGCAGGACAAATAGTGCAGATCCATCCGTGTCCTATCACAGAGCACCCTACGTCAACCCTTTGTTACCAGATAGGTACAAGCAGCGACAGCTCACCCTGACGTTTCTTCAACGACCCTCGTAGACCAGAGGTGGGAGTAGGCATCAAGTCTACATGAGCAACTTTAGGAACCTCCCGCGGCCCATATATGTTAGACACAGCATCCTAAATAGGCACTACCGTACTACTAGGATGGCAACACCAGAGTTCCCACGGAATGGTCCAAGTCACTCTGCTGATATGACGCTCCATCTCCCCATCCGTTCACCTAAACAGCCCTGGAAGCCCTGACGAGGGCTTTCGTAGGCTCGAAACCGCACCCATCATGCCCCTTGCTCGTAAGACCGGGCCCAACACGGTCCTCCTCGGAGAGGGACGACGGACGGACGCAGCAAACGAGTTCTCGACAGCCCAGGTTACCCTCCCTCGACCCAGACTCACAGATGGAGAAGCTTCCCGTTATCGCTCTTGCTCGTAAACGCGCCCACCCCTCGTCGTCCTCGTCGTCACCGTTTCTCGTAGCGTTGCCCCCAGCACACTGCAGGTCTCACCTGCGCTTACAATGTGCACGGCGCGCGTTCATCCTCTCCCTCCCTCTTCCACCGTTGCAATGCACACGCCCCCGCCCACCCTCGCCCTCCACACGTCGCCCTCACCCTCTCCCGCCGTCACGATGCACATGCCTCCACCCATCCGCACTCGTCCTCGTCCTCTACACCTCGCGTCACTCATGCATCCACACGCCCGCATCCCCACTTCGTCCCATTGTCAACTATATCGAGGACGGTATGTGGTGACTGCCACGAACGAGAGCGCACGATCGTCGCCACACGTCGTCGCCCTCACCCCTCGCCACTTAGCCACCTCCGGTCCTGTACGTCACACCAATGGGCACGGCGCGAACGAACGCTATATGGAGATACGACGGCCGACGCGGCGGCGCAATTCCCCAATGGTGTGCTACCGCGACGCGACGGCAAGAGATGCGACGGCAGGCTCCAGCGGACGCAACGACGATGACAGCGAAACGGCGTGCCACTATGCCCCCATACGTGACGAGACGATGCGGTGGCTGGCAACACTACAACGGGACGAGCAGCCGCAGGTATGTGCCCTGCCTGAATTGGCAGGGTGTCAGCCGCACACCGTGATTGCTGGATAGCAGGGCGTTCGTTATGCTAACCACCTATAATGGCCCGGTTCCTTGGGTCTGTAGGCACGCGTTTCCCTGGCCAGACAACAACCGATATCCAACTAAATCACTGGTTGGAACACCCTGAAGCTGCTCTCCACCCCATGCGGCAACACGAGGTCGTCGTCGACCAAGGCAACAACTTTATCTTTCCTGAAGCCTCAAATGTCGCAATGGATTTGAACCAGAATCATGGACCCCCCGAGCACAATTGGTTTTACAACCCTGCATTCCTACCACAAATGAGATTCCATTCCACTGGCCCTGGGCCACCGATTGGGGGTGCACAGGTAGGTTTTATGAAAAATGATGTTATCATCTATGTACTTAATTCTACATAATAGGTTGGATTCGATCTCAATCCACAGTTCGCTGAGGTCGCTGGATTTCCAGTTCTAGGCTTTCAGGTGCCCTGGGACCATGAGGTTGACGAAACTTTGGACATGGTCGATCCGAATGGTCTCCCTATGTTTTATTACAAGCACACCCGGCGACTGCCAAATCACCATCAGCATGATCGAGCTCTGATCCCTGTTGGTCATCCAGATGCACGCCAGAGAGAATTCCGTCAGCTACATTTCGGTACACAGAAGAACGCATACCGGAGAACTTACCCTCGGGTTCGGGTTCGGGCTCAAGCGCAAGCACAGGTGCAGGCTCAGGCTCAGGTGCAGGTTCAGGCGCAAGCACAGGCGCAGGCGCAGGCTCAGGCTCAGGCGCAGGCACAGGCTCAGGTGCAGGCTCAGGCGCAAGCACA